>VVAS01081188.1:4636-15002 GCA_015103295.1 Ptychochromis oligacanthus
TAGTAAAAAAAAGCTTACATCAGCTGGCATCCTTTTTGGGAGAAGGAGGGATGCTGGTGACTTTTTCTCCCCTATGTCCCAAATAATTAGTATTTTTTTTTTTTTTTTTTTTTGCCTTAATCTTTTGAAAAATACACAGCAATTAAAACTAATAGAACATCTGGCCTCTGTTTATGTATTTCTATGTATTTCATTCGTTCATAGTCACCTCTCTGGAATCAGCTTTTGTTTTCTGTGAAACTAGTGCCCTGGCCTCAGGGAGGACACTGTCAGTGAGAGAGAAATTCGCTACAGATATACATGCTGCCCAGAAGATGAATGACTAATGACTTAAAGGATTTCCTGATTTTTAATCCAGCATCAATATCAGAGTGACATTTGTGGTTTTGAGAGAATGTCATGACAGCAAGATCGATTGGATTACTATAACATTTCTTACCAATAGTGAGGATATACATGTCCCCTCAGTGATGTGCCTTTTAATAATTTCAGTAGATAATGGCTTGCATCATCATCTTCGTCGTCGTCATCATGTCACATATTTAATCAGTCCAATATTTTGGTTTATGAGCTGGAAAAATGCATTTTTATTAGTCTCTGCTATGCTTTGTGTTTAGTTTAAGTAGCAACAACCATAGCTGTAAATTAGAACTATTGAATTATTGCAGTTGGTAAGATTTTTTGTTTGATATATTAAAAACATAACTAAATATATTTATATAACTTATAGTGTTATGTCAAATGCTTATCGACTATGTTGTGGCGATATCTACTGATGTCAGCATCATGCTATGACCTTAATAGCTTAATTCACAGTGACCACTAGCATACATTTCATACTTAAAAGGGACCTATTATGGTAATTTCCATAATTTCTATTATGCTAGTCTCATCAGTCTCGCTGTCCAAAGCATATTGTTCCAGAAGTCTTTTTTGGAAACCTTAGCCACGCTGCCATGTTCTTTTTAGAGAGAAGAGGCTTTCTCTTGGCAGCCCTTCCAAAAAATCCATATTTATTCAGTCTTTTTCTGATTGTGCTGTCATGAACTTTAACATTTAGCATGCTAACTGAGGCCTGTAGAGTCTGAGATGTAGCTCTTGGGTTTTTTGCAGTTTCTCTGAACATTGCACAGTCTGACCTTGGGATTAATTTACTGGGACGTCCACTCCTGGGAAGATTGTGGCATCGTGTTGTCACACACCTGAACGCTCTAGAGAAGCACCTCTGCTTTTATAGAGGTGCTCACACTTGCTCATGATCAATTAATCAAGTGCATTTGATTAGCAGTACCTGGCTGCTACTTACCCTCTTAATTCCTATGGAAGCAGTAAGGGTGGACTAAGTTTTTCACAGACCTATTTGTAACAAAAAGTTGCATAATAGGTCCATTTAAGGTAAATATTAAGCCTCATAAAGAAATATGTTTGAAGGTGTGAATGGGTCACTAGTGAACTTGAGTCACTTGTGAAATAGTTACTGTATTTTATCATCATTTGTTTTTGATGGAGGTAATTCATTTTCCATGGATGGTTTTGTTGCCTTAGGACTTCTTATGCTGATTGTTATCAGCTTTCTAAATCATAACTGTAATATATCATACTAACGTTGCCGTATGTACTCCCCTTTTATGGCTATTGTTTTTCTCCCTCTGCTTTACATGATATAAAAATCCTTGCTCCAACTGATAAAGATGCGTCAACCATAAAGATATCCTTAGTGTTGTAATTAGCTGTTAACATGCTCAAAATAAGGCATGAATATGGAACATTATCAGGTTGTTGATGGAAGCATTTAGCTTGGCAAGTCATTATGTACCATCAGTTAGAGTTTCTTAGTGTTTTTCTTTGGTTTTTAAATTGTCATTATTGTCGTGTGTTTCACCAGCTGCTCATCTCTATTACCACTTACTTATTTCCTAAAGTTACCAAACCAGTTAACTCAATAGCTTTCAAAAACTGCTGAGGGATTGTAGTTTAATATAAGAGACCCAGCTGCAGGTAATTTAAATCAGAAGCCCAGGGGAACACAAAAGAATCCCTCTACTCAAGTATTTCAATTTACATTGATGTTTTATACATTTTGCACATGTTCCTATCAGCTTGCGAGAAGTAGTTTAGCGTTTTGCTCAAGAACACTTTGCATCCAGACAATGTTGGGGGATTTGACATGTGACTTTCCAATTATGATGCTATCTCTCGTAGCGCTAAGCCATGCTGCTAAGCACACACTTTGGCCACATATCAGCAGTGCATGTGTTACTGTTTCCCTTAAAGCCCATATAGATTATTACCATTTGCAGAAAGCACCATGCATAACTGAGGAGAGCCTAAGGATAAAATTCTCAGCCAATAATTGAGTGCATGGCAGGGTAAATGTCAAACTATTTGCAAGCCATTCGTGAGCTGTGGTATTCTTCTCTATTAGCCTAATGTGCCAGAGTTACTCCTCTCGGCTTTGTGCAAATTCATATTGGATTTTTATTAAAACTCAAACCAACAGTAATAGATGTGCCTCTGGGGTAGTTTTAAAAATCAATTTGCTAAACAGCACAAAATTACCCCCATAAACGTCTCCTTGGACCGCATTACCCGTCGAAGGTGATTCTCATTCCAATGTGAGTAAACTTTGCCTCATTGACCAAGAGATTCCCTCACTTTTGAATCCAGAGCCATGTGTTCCCTCATTACTGTAACAACCCAAACAGACAACGGGATCCTGTGCACACTGCTGACAGGAAACTCAGAACGCAGATCCTGCCTGTCAAATGGCCCTCCGGCGATTCCTGCTGCTAATGAAGTGAAATATTCTGGCATCTGAATCTGAAATAGAGCTGTATATTTGGACACATGAATATGAATACAATCAGCTAGACTTGGCTCATTAATGAAGCGGGGAGAGCAACCAGCAGACAGGATTAATTAATTACAGAGTGACATTTATGGATAATAACCTTCTGGTGGATATCACGGCTAATGAATATGCATGAGACTATCAAAGGGGAAGCATCCAGCAAAGATGAAATATCTATATTCAGATCCGTGATCTGGTTACTGCCTCGTCGTCTGAATCAGCAGCATATCATGATTTCAGAGCTTGTGATGTTTTGAATGATTTTTCCTAGCCAGTAGGACTGAGTTGTCACTTCTACAACGCTGACTTTGGGGTTAAAGAAATTCAAGAATAATTGATAGTGAAATTCTACAGCACAATGGTAGAGTGGAGTTTTTGTAAAGCATATAGTTTGTCATGAATATACTGGTGTCAGTGTGGAAACAGCACATTGTAAACAAAAGAGCAGCTTAAGCAGTGTGGATGTTTTCAAGTGTACAGTGGAGCAGGTGTTAGATTATGCATTCAGTGATGCCAGTGCAGACCAGTGCAGTGTCATTAAAAGACTAGTGTAGTTAATGTTGATCTTTCTCTATTTTTCTATTTTCACCTTATTAGAGATCTTGATAAACTGATACACTATAGTTTGGTGATACGGGGATAATTTGCATGAAAAGCATACCTAGCAGTCAGTGGCTGCTCGTTGAGGAATACTGGATAATGAGGGTCTCTGTGTTGATGTAATGAAGTTTCTGGTTTAATCATGCACGTACTTGACCAAATCCACTTATTCTTTGTATGTCAGAGACATACATGCACTGTCATCTGTCTTTAATTCTAGCTGTTGTCTGTAATAAATTTGTAGAAAACCAACAAAAGAAATAATGAAATTTATTGTGGTCAATTAAATGGGATCATAGTTTTGAGAGACTGCAACAGGATAAAGCTGAAGTCAAGGTTCACTATACTTGACCAAATCAAGCATCAAATCAACCTTTGGCACCACAAAATTGCTGGGCCAAGGTTGGAACCACTGACGTCAGTAGCTAGACAGTTCGCAGATGCCCCCTGCAGATTCTCTCTCCAATTCTTCCCAAGGAAATTGCCACAACTTTTGTTTAGGTAAGCCTCCATAACACTTGGTTTTCCAACATGTTGAAATTTAAGCTGCTTCTCAAACAGCACCAAGCCAGACATTCCATTCCATTCCTTCAATTCATTTTTATTTATGAATCACAACAACAATTGCCTCAAGGCATTGTCTTTGCTCTAGAGCCCGATGGATTTATCAGCTGATATTAGCTATTTGACGATTGTCATTATAACGGCTGATAAATGAAAATTTTAAAAAATGAAGAAGAGATGCGAGAAACACCCTTCATCCATGTTATGACTGTTGATGTTGCATAGTTTGTCCACCAGAGGGCACTCTGCAACTTCCCTGTCGGCAACACACATTTTTGGAATGCCACAAACACACCAACCAGCTGATCCGAGCAGAGTCGGCCAGAGTGAAAACAAGTAATTAAATAACTGCACATAACAAATGTTAGGAAAATCTGTTTATGCTTTATGTCTAAAAGAAAAAAAAGAAAAAAAACCCCCAAAACATCGGAATATCGGATTTTTAAATCATCAAATATCAGTATCAGTCTTAAAAATCCTATATCAGTTGGGCTTTGTTTTGTGCAAGCATAGCCTGGCACCACTTCAGTGGAAACCAGGCAACAGATGCAAGGGTTCGCAAAGGTCTACCTTTATCACCTCACAGACATTACTTCACATGTGTGACAGCTAGGACTACAGTGTAGCACCACACTACAGTGTCCACATCCACCGTCTGTGAATATTTTGTTTTGGTTTTACAGCACATAGCTGCTTTTACCACTTTCCTCTATGTCATTTTCAAATGCAGTTTGCAGCTGTTTTTATCATACACTGTATGCTACCTGCCAAGCACCAGTGTTATAGAAATGTTCTCATACCAAGGTTCACTTAAGCAGGAAAGACACTCAGGAAACTCAGATGACTCATACAGAATTTTTTAATTTATTTTTTTTCCAGCAATGTTTATATCAAGGCGAATAAGGATGAACTCACATGTTATCAAGAGATATACTTACCCAGTTCTGAGGCCTATTCCTTTGCAGGGCATCTTTTTTACTAAACCAGCATGCCAGTCAAGCTATTTTAGATGAGACTGACATAATACTCTGAGCAATACACTCACCAGCCGCTTCATTAGGTACACCCATTCAACTCCTCGTTAACACAAATATCTAATCTGTCAGTCACATGGCAGCAACTCAATGCATTGTGGCTAAGAACACGAAACTGAAGCTTCAGTATGTACGGGCTCAGCAAAATTGGACAACTGAAGATTGGAAAAATCATCTGCTTCATAACAGCCAAAGCAGAAAGAGCAAATTGTTGTGCTGAAAAGACTCTCTTCCCATTCAGTTATATAAAGGCCTGGTCTTGCTTATCAAGATGGCCTGGTGGTGATGTTGCTTAACAGTTTACCCTATCATCTTCATAGCTTATTTTTGAAATAACTCTAACCTAAGACGCCTATCTGTGCAAGATTTAAAACAGTCAGATTTGCTATTAAGGCATACAGTATGTGAAATAAATGTAAGTACCGAGACTGAATTAATTTCAAAAGGATTTGCTTTCAAGCACTTTTTGAATGTCACTCGAGTAAAGGGAATGATTAGAGGTCTTTGCTATAATCACTCTTCCTTCTTGCTGCTAGGCAACAATGAAAATGTTTAATGGTGGTTGAAGTTAGGGGTTCACAATGGTAGAAAAACTATGCTCGACTTTTATTAACTTTTAAGCAATGGTTTAATCAGCTGAACAGCATTAAAAGGTGGAGTTCAATTCATGAACCAGAGAGCAGCACTTCCACTAATGCATTTCTGCCACTGTACAGGACATAATTAAGCATCAAAGAGAGGCAACACCTTGTCAGTGTAGCAGATGGTAGATAAGAGCATGGGAATAGTCATTAGGAACAAGGGGCTACTGTTGTTTCATTATATGTAAGACAGTTTTTATAGCATTGGTCTTAAGTGAATTTCCTGACTGAACATTAATGCGATACTCCACTAGGTCAAACTAATTAAGTAGGTGTAATCAATTGGATTTTATAATATGACTGTATTAACATACAGTCAACCCATACAAGACAGTGTATGAGAATAATCAGCATCCTGAAGGTCAAGTTAATTATTGTAAGAGGGATATTTTACCATAATATCCAGACTGAAGCTGACAGGGAGCTAAATTTAAAACTCAAGTAAAGGGACAGAATGGTTTCAGTGTCCACACCAATGACCTTCTGCAAATGATGATTGATACTCCTCCCCTTATCTCATTGTCTCCTTCCTCTGCTGTATCAATCACTTACAAGAAATAATATGAAAAGATGTTCATTGTTCTTTTTGTTGGCTAGAGGTTAAACAGAGGAATATGCATCAAACTGTCCAAAACATACAAAACGAGCCAAAGAGAGATTACTGTATCAGAAAAATGTTTTTTATTACATAGATTACTTACAGACAGTATCTCACAATAAAGCATCCAAGGCCTGGTGTGCACAGGAATGAGCAGCACCTACCACCGGCCTTTCTGTGTGGAAGACCCTCTTGCCCTTTGACAGCCAGGATAGGCTGATAAGCGGTTAAGAAAATAGATGGATGGATGTAACACCTGCCTCCTGTATATATTAAGTGACAGAACTTTCCTTGTGCCTTTAGATGAGCTTTAGTCATCCGCAGCTGTGAGCAGTGGGAGATTTGATGGTCTGATCAAAGGAAACGCATCCAGTTCTTTGAGAGATGAAGGATTTTAAAATCTGCTCTACACCTTGTACTCCTCCTGAGGTTCAGTGATATTTTGATGTGAGGATCAGGAAGGCCATGGACGGCTTTTCACTTCATCCTGCTGAGAAATGACTCACCTAGCAGCTTCTTTGTCTTCACATGATCGGCACTATGAGACTCAATGGCATTCTTGTCCAGCCTTGTAAGGACCGCATGTAATACTTGCGCAGATTGTTAAGTGATATTATAGCGATTTCAGTCTCTGGCTTGTAAGCATTGAGATTAAATTATAGATAGGTAATCCGAACTGTCTAATCATTTGGACTGAAATGGGTTCATCTTTGGATGCTCAGTGACAATAGAATGATTCAAAAGGAGACTTAGAAACACAGATGAATGCGAATTTGTAGATAACTATAAAAGCCTGCATATGTAATGTTCCTTCTCTCTTCTCTTTGCCCTCACCTCAACTGGCTGCAGCAGATGGCTGCCCTCCCTGAGCCTGATTCTGCCAGAGGTGTGTGGCACTGAAATCTTGACTCACTTTTTAGTATTGGGTAATGATTACTTTAGGACTTCCCCTGAATCAGAATTCTTATCAAATAGGGTTCACCAGTTCACTATCACGATTTGGCTATAATTTGGATTTGCTGGTTTCACGGTCCTCTTGTATTCTTCAGTTTTTATTTGTTTATAGAATTATTTTCGTCCTGTGCCTCCTGTGTTCCCATCTCTGTCGTCCTTTTTAGTGTTAGTCTTCTTGTTTCAAGGTCACATCTTTGGGTTACTCTGTTTTACTTTGAAGATTAGTTCTCATGTGTCTTGTTGTGGCTTTCCTCTCTGCCTTTCTTCCTTTCCCTCCTCTGTGATTGCTTGTCCTGCCCTCATTAGTTTCACCTATGTCTGATGGTTTCTCCTGTTAGATCTGGTCTAGGTCTGCTTGGAGTAAATTTCATCTGAGAGTCTGTACTTTATGTATACATGGCTCTGTGCAGATTTGTTGTAACCACTGCACTTAAAGGGCGCATGCATCTTTCAAGCAGAATAAAAGGAGTATAATAAAAAAAATCAGCCTAATGTCTGCAGCTGTCAGCGTACACACATGCACAGTGGAAAACAATTCGGCCTTGCTATTGGGACCTGATCTGCCGTGGTGAGGGGCAGTTGGAGAGATGCACTGTCATAAAGTTTATTTATATTCTTTTAAGCCAGCAAACAAGATGTACATCATTCATACAGCTGTTAGACTGAAACCTATGCAAATCTGGATACTTTGCATTTGATTACAGTGACCTACTCTCCAATGTCAGACACTTGGGTCACAAACTTGCCACAACAAGGGTCCCGTGAGACACAGGTTCCTTAAATGGATAGGCTTGTCTGGTAACAATAGCACCACACCACCTCAGGTTTCAGCTTCTCTCAGCAGTAACTATAAGCGCAGCACATGCTGTCATGTCTGAAACGAATGGTGCCTCACTGCTTAAAGGTTCTGGATTTCCGGTGTGGCTAACTCCAGGTGCTCTGGTTTCCTCCAGCAGTCCAAAGACCTGAATGTAAGGTTAACCTGTGATTCTACACTAGCCGTAGGTGCAGCTATGAGCATGAATGTTATCTGTCTCTCTGTGTTAGCCCTATGATGGACAGGTAAGCTGTCCAGGGTTTGCCCCGTATTTGGCCCAATGTCAGCTGGGATAGAGTCCAGCCCCCTGTGACCCCAGTTGGATAAGCGGTTTGGAAAATGTATGGAATGAATACACTTATCAAATGTGGGATCTTCTACTGATGTTTCAAAGCTTTAGGGTGTAGCTCTAGATTATATACTTTAGGACTTCTTTATGTTTTGATGACTGGGGCTAATTTAGGACATCACCACATAATAGAAGGCTGAACAGGAAAAATACACATTTTTAGTAGATGTTTGTATCTGTTCATTGGATGGTGGTTTATCTTGGTTACTGTCATTTTTTTAGTGGTTTGTGAGGTGGCTTAGGCATTATTTTTTTTAACCTTACCTTTAGGAAGGTTTAGTCAGCTTTGAATGCTATAGTTATATGCTAGAGTTAAAAGCGAAGGGAGATGCTTCTTTGTTCTCAGTCTGCACTGCTGCAGTCATGGTAAAAAGAAAGTACACCCTCTTTCAGTTCTTAGGTTTTATATATCAGGACATGATGAAAAAAAGCAGCAATTGCTTCTCTAAGATCATTGCTCATGTCTTTTCCTCCTTGGCATTGTGTTATCACACACCTGAATGCTCCAGACCAGCAAACTGCCAAAATGTCTGCTTTTATAGAGGTGGTCACACTTGCTGATGATCATTTAATGAAGTGCATTTGATTAGCAGCACCTGCATGGTACTTACCTTGTTGATTCCTGCGTGCAAGTAGTACACAAATGGACCACACTTCAAGAATCCTAGCTTTGGGTTGTGAACAAATATCCACATTTACTGTGTAGTATCTCTTTCATAAAGTAGAGAAATATCCAAATTTTACTCACTAGAATGAAAGTCATTTATTCAGCACTTGAACAGACAATTATAATGAAGTTACAAGTGCAGTCACTTTCCATTTAATTTCAAGGTTTTATTTTAAGAATATCCAATAGATACAGTGTATTGTTAGATATTGTCTGTGAGTAAAATATTATCATAACCAGACAGTGGTAGGAAATCCCTGCTGGTGAGGTTTAAATTGCACCAAGTGTTACATTTTGTCGTTGTTCTCATGTCATAACTTTCCTGAACAACAAATATTTGACTTTATTATATTTTTTTTCTGTTTCCTTCTTTTGTGTTGCGAGCTCATGCTGCATAACATATGCTGTTACTGGCTTAAAATTAGGTTCTCGCGAGCAGAAAGAGAAATGCTAATCTTTCCTACCTTCTGATTATGAAAAAACTGATTATATTTGCATCTTTTTGAAACCATGATCACACTGAGCAGGGGCATCATTTTACAGATGATAGTTGACCTGTTTTTGGACTTGTTGTTGCTATTGATTCAGCCACTTTATCTCATCAACACAGCAATTTGCCCTCAAAAATTATCTAATTATGCACTGCACATCTGAGTATCAACCTTGTCCGTGTGATATTTATTGTGTATCATTAACATATCTGTTCATTTTGGGGTCTGTCAGTCAGGGCACTGAGGCATTTCATTCTGCAGTACACATTGGTGTCAGTGTCCATCCCCCAGAGGCCTCGCCTACAGCCAACCTATCTGTGTGGCAAGAAGGATGAAGCTCGTCACCTTTTAGTGTGCGGCGAAGGTGAAATGACATTTGAGTGCCGTGCCAAATGTGAGTGCAGTCTCCACTCATGCGCTGCTGTCAGGAGTGATCACTGTTATTTCAGCTGCCTGTCCAAAGAGGGTTCCGATGGCTTACCCATTTTGCTGCGTTAAGGTAGTCAAGATAGGAGCCCTGCATTTGGCCTCGCTCGGCAAATCTGATTAGAGGGGCTGTAATAGCAGGTTGTGTCAGAGAAAGCACTATAGTGTATGAGGAGAGGACAAAGCAAATACACCAGCCATCTCTTTGCCCGTCTCTTCCCTTGCTCTCTCTTCAAAACAACACCAAAGTGTATTATGGAGTATCATGCTGTCACCTTGGGATGTGATGGGAAATAGAATGGACTACTCAATAGACCGCTAAATTAACTTACTTTAATTTTGGAGACCATACAGCCCACAAATCCAGAACAACA
>VVAS01081195.1:10371-21000 GCA_015103295.1 Ptychochromis oligacanthus
TACACATATAAAATGGTTTTCATCCATTTTTCAAAGATACAATAACATGACTTGGACCAAAAGTTCATCCATCTAAAACTGCTAAAATTTCACACAGAGATTGGATTAGATTAAATTAGATTGGAGAATCAATGGCAGGAGGTAATTACCTTAAGCACAGCATAGCGACTGTAAATAACTGATAGCCTGGCTCTGCCCAAAGTTTAAAAAACTGCCCATCAGCAAATTTAAAGTCTTCAAAGTAGCACAGTCTGATTTCATTCAATTTTGATTCAATTTAAAATCTTGGTTGAAGTTAACAACACTCCTAGAAATTAGATGCTATTGATGTGATTAAGTGTAGAAAAGAGAAAAAAAAAAGACAACAAGACGCAAGTAGTCTTCCAGGGTTTCAGACACTGATGAAGGTGGAATAAGGAATGAGTTGAAACACCTGGTTCATACTGGAGGGGAAAGTGGTGATGGGGAAGAGAAGGGTTGTTGTTGGGGAAGAGATTACTGGAAAGATGCCCTGACATCAGAAATGTGTGGACAAGAGGAAGCGATGGAGTGGAAAAGCAAGAGAGCAGCAGGGATTTCCAATAGAAGCAAAGTTAACGGGACAGCTTCATTGTGCCAAATGACTATTGTTACAAAGTTTAAAGAAGCAGGATATTATCTGTTAGTAAAAATGACTGGTGCTGTTAGGCAGACATTAATATCCTAATTCAATTCCTGTGTTTCTTTTGCAGGGTGGTCGTTTTAGAGAGCCGACCAACTGACAACCCCACAGCCCTGAGCAACCTCTACATTTTAGCAGGTCACGAGAACAGTTACTAGAGACTGGTCAGATCTTTGAAAAGTGGATAAGATGCCTCAGTTTTGGGAGAAAAATGCCTCTCTTTGATCTACGCGTCTGTCTTAAGAGACGCGTCTGGTATGAAAGAGTTTTTGGGAGCTTTTGTTACTGATTGCAGGATCTCCAGGTCAGTAAAAGAGGAGCCTCTTCAGCCTTACACCAGCAAGATGTTAACTGTAGCCCCCCCCTCATCACAAACAATGTGAGAACTGTTACAAGCAGGGCGAGGAGACATGGTAAAAGTTTGAATGAGCATCATTACTTAGCGTTTTTTCTCACTTTTCTGTACCATGGACTGAGTTATAAACAAGTTATCTAGAGGTATTATGACAAAAGTGCCATTAAAATTCACCAGAATTGTGATTGTATTAGCAAACCATGGGAGATTTATTGTTATTGTCTTGTTACTCATAAATACTGCCAGGGGCAAACATTACTAGGCTTGAGAAGAGATTTTACAAGCTCTGTAGTGAAACTAATAGATCAGTTTAAACAGAAACCCATGAGTGTTGTGGGTTATTTAAGCAATATTTATTAACCTCATCTTGAGTAAGAGGGTATGTTTGATTTACATACAGTGACAGAGCAGTCTGCTGTGTGAGAATTAACTACCTAGTGATCATTTCCCAACCAGCTTTGGGTTATTCTTACTGCCCTGTAATATAGTTGCTTCTCCTGCTCTGCTGCATTTTTAGAAATTGGATATAATGTACATGTTTTTTTTCTTTATCCTCCTCTTTTATAGACCTTTTACTTCTCATTATTTGCACCATGTAAGCACTTTTGTACATTTTTATTTAAAATAAAAAAGACAAAATGAGGGACAATGCTAGGTTTTATTAACATCTCTGCATGCCCTTTTGCAAAATGTGTAATGTAATACTGTTTTTATAATAAAAGCTGTTGTTAACATGATGACATGAATGGGCTGTGGGTTATTTTTGTGTTGTGAGATCGGTTTGGCGTAACAGAACTGAAGATGTCTCTCTCATGGGACGAACAGGTAAGAGTGAGAATTAGTTTCCATTATTTCTCTTTTCCGTTTGCTTTGTGACTCCCTGGGCTAATTGGTCGCAGTGAGACTGGACTGAACTTGCAGCTCAGCCTCACATGTTGAATGATGTCAGACGGATGTGGTTCAAATGTTTTTGATGGTCAGGAAAACATGAAATGGATTCTAACGTGTGAGAAATCAGTCCTGAAATGTAAGTGTGTGAACTCTCCTGTTGCAGTAGATTGGGGAGTGTTTTCTCTGGGTATCAGTGATGGTGATGATGATGTAAGTAAACAGCCAGACAAAGATCACTCTCTCAGGTGTGACAAGCCACAGGAGGCCTGCTTTCCCTTTTCCTCTTGAGGTGGAGGTGGAGTCAGCTGTTCCTATGGGCACCAGGGTAGAAAAAGGAGAAATGTGTGAAGTTGTTGTTCAGCCTGAGAGGCAGTGGCATGCACCGGAAGTCAGATGATCTTACCTTCAAAATTAAAAACACTGCCAGTTGTGCTCACCAGGTAGCATTACCTGATTCACCAAAATTTAAGATGTTTATATTGCATGTCTTTGGACATCCAAATCCAATCCAAAGACATGCGATCAGTGGGGTTAGGTTAATTGGTGATTCTAAATTGGTCGTAGGTGTGAATGTGAGCGTGAATGGTTGTCTGTCTCTCTGTGTTAGCCCTGCGACAGACTGGCGACCTGTCCAGAGTGTACCCCGCCTCTCGCCCTATGACAGCTGGGATAGGCTCCAGCCGCCCCCCCGCAACCCTGAGTTGGATAAGCGGTAGAAAATGGATGGATGTTTATATTGCTTCTGTCTACGTTATGTTTTAACATTTTATTTAAATATAAAAAAACTTTTAACACTATTAGCACTTATTTTGTAACAGCCGTGGACAAGTGCAAAGCAAAATAATGGCTCAGTATGACCTTTTTAATGAAATGACAGCATCAGAAAGGTTACTAAAGCTATTTTTATTAGTTTTGATTAATAATAGCAAATGTGTTTGACAGAAATTTATAAGGCTCCTGAGATATTTTTTTTTTTTCTCTTTATAAACACCACCTTAAAAACAAACACACTGCTCTGGGAGATCCGGTGTGAGTTTTGGGTTGTCTTATTTTGAAAAGCGCGACCGGATGTGTGAGTTTCTTCCATCTAACCTGACGCGTTAAAACGGGCGCTCGCTGGAGCCACAGGAGCCGCAGGAGCAGTTGTGCTGTGATCGTCCACCTTGCAGGTTGATGTTTGGAGGACGAAGAGGCTCCTCCTGACTCCGGATTTCTTCCTCAGAAACATCTGAGCATTTTAACAGATAGTAAGTTTAAACATTTAATTTTATAACAAACAGGATGTGATTTAACTGACATGTGTTTTGGTCATTCTACTGAAATATTACACTTTAGGGTTACAATTTATTTATTATTATTTATTTTTTATTTTTTTAGCAGCTACACCTTCTTCAGCCATCAATGTGGCAATATTTGTTTATTAATCAGTTATATATAATTCCAAGTGCTCGGCCCCACAGCCGTGTGTATAGAGCAAACGCTGTGTTTTGAGGACAAAAATAAACAAAATGTCAAATAACCATTATAAAATATCTAAAGAAAGTAATGGTCCCATGGAGTTATGTCACTGGTGTTGCCGTGTAAGAAAAAGCTGTTATTTTACCTGTTACCTGAAGATCTGTGTAGAACTGCTCATGGTAAGTTCAGTGTCTCTCTTCATTTATCAGAAATTTTCTTTTTATCTCACAGTTTCATATGAAGATTTTAGTTGAAATCACTGGTATGACCCACTTTACTGATAGGGAATTGCAAATAAACAGAATACAAATGCATTAAATTACATAATTTTGTGAGTAAACTATGACTGATAACACAAGTCTGATTTTATGCCAAATGTAACAGTTTACCTTCATCTGCTTAACTTGATTTGAGCAGTAAGTATCTTTGGGTTTTTTTGTGCAGTCCTGTGAAAAACCTTACTGCTTCTATAGGAATTTAGAGGGTAAGTAGCAGCCAGGTGCTGCTAGTCACATGCACTTGATTTGTGATCATCAGCAAGTGTGACCACCTCTGTGAAAGTAGAAGTTTTGGGAGTTTGCAGGTCTGGACCAGGTGTGTGTTAACACAATGTTACAATCTTTGGAGGAGTGGACGTCCCAGCAAATTCAACCCAAGGTCAGACTTTGCAAAAAAAAAAACAAAAAAAAAACCCCAAGAGCTACATCTCAGACTCTACATGTCTCAGATAGTGTGTTAAATGTTAAAGTTCTTGACAGTACAGTTAGAAAAGACTGAACAAGTATGGCTTGGTTTGGAAGGGCTGTCAGGAGAAAACCTCTTCTCTCTCTCTAAAAAAAAAAAGAGGTTGCATCTGAGCAAACCATAAGACTTCTGGAACAATGTCCTTTGGATTGATGTGACCAAAGTGGAGACGTTTCGCCATAATGCACAATGACACATCTGGCTAAAACCAAAACACCTCATGCCAACTGTGATGGAGGGGTGATGATTTGGGCTGGTTTTGCAGCCACAGGACCTGGGCACCTGCAGTCATTGAGTCGGCCATGAGCTCCTCTGTATATCAAAGTATTTTAGAGTCAAATGCGAAGCTGTCTAAAGCTTGGCTGAAACTGAGTCATGCAACAGGACAGTGATCAAAAGAACTGCAACAAATCTACAACAGAATGGCTGAAAAAGAAAAGAATTAAGTTGTTGCAATGGCCCAGTCAAAGTCCAGACCTCAACTTGACTGAAATGATCTGGTGGGACCCTAATAGAGCTGTGCATAAATGAATGCTTGCAAACCTCAATGAGCTGAATCAACACTGTAAAGAGGAGTGGGTCAAAATTCCTTTCTAAAAGCTGGTGCATCATGGAGGTGTACGTAGTCTCTAAAAGACTTTCTTTTTCACATGACTGTAAATTGCTGGTGTTTCATTGTGCAACTGGTGTTACTGTGATTTTTTTTTTCCTGTCACATCAAATTAAATGTGCCACATTTAACATTTGTGAATGAAGGAATATATTTATATATTTTAACAAACCTGACTGAAATAAATAAAAGATAATCCTGATTTGTTGCATTATTGTTATTCTTCTGTGACTCTGACTACATGTGCTGAAAAGACTGATAAATAATATTTCAGAAAAGCCTTTAAAATTACCAAAGGAGTAAGGTAGCACCAGGGACAAAAATAGGGCACACATGGCCTTTAAGTAAATTTGCAAAAAAATCATGTAGCTGTCATTTTTGTGTGTTCATGAAGTCAACAAGTTATGTAATAACTTGGTATTTTAAGTTTAAGTGTCAGAAAAAGTGGACATTTCTGTAATATGACCCTTTTCCCATAAATACTAAAATGTGTTTTCTTCTTTAAGGAGCCAACTATCCTCAGATATCTGGACTATAATAACTGTTTTTAATCATGAATTTCAGTTATTATACTTGAGGATTATAATTTTTAAACGAGGGTAATTCACTTTTTAAAGTGTATTAAAATTTTTCAGTGCAGCACTTTGATTTTTTTCCCCTGGCTGTTTCTCACTGTGTTGTTTGTTTTATCTTTGTGTCCCCTCAGGGAAACGACCTAATATACTTTGCATTGCAAATGTTTTTGTTACGCAATCTAACTGTTGGCAGACAGGTGTAATGTTCCCTCTTAGATGGGGGCCATTGAGCAGGTTATCTTGAGATTTTCATCCCCATAAACAAGCTTACATGCAGGTATCCTTTGTTTATATTAACATGGTAGATGCATATAAAGTTCATGATGCTTTTTGTCCCTAATGTAGCTGCAAAACACACCAAAATCAGCACAACTCAGCTTTGATTGAGTAAACCATTGATAAAAGCAGCAGATTGCTCCTCGTCTCTGTTTCCTTGCTGAGAGCCCCTCTTCTCTCTCTTTGTCTGTTTTCAGGCTGCAGCAACGACCCCGCCTCTTGCTTGTAAAGTTTTTGTTTTGTCTCCCTACAGAGGAGTGCTGGTTCTTCCTGAGTATGGAGAAGTATGAGAAGATCGGGAAGATTGGAGAGGGTTCGTACGGAGTTGTCTTCAAGTGCAGAAACAAAGACACGGGGCAGATCGTCGCCATCAAGAAGTTTGTGGAGTCAGAGGACAATCCCATGATTAAAAAAATTGCACTGAGGGAGATCAGGATGCTCAAGGTAAAGACACAACCTTCTTGAGTGAAACTTACAAATCTTGCAAAATTAGTAAAGAAGCTGTGAGAGAAAAAGTTGAAATTATGGTTTGTCAGGTTTACCATATAAAACATTGAGATGATAAGATAAAAGGGTCATGACAGAGAAGTAATGTTAAAATTATCTTAAAAAGCTTAAAAAGGAGAAGTTTAAACTATTACTTACAGTGCAGTGCAAAAATCTTGAGCCACCCCTCATTTCTATTTATATATTTTGCTTCCAAGGAGCTAGATTCTTTGTAATTTCTTAAAGTGGTCTTGATCAATAGCTCTCCAGGCTTTCCGAAGGTCTTTCAGAGTTTTTCTTTGGACATTGGCTGCGTTTTCACTCATTTTCAGTCCAGTCCTTGTACCAGACGGTTTTCAGAAGAAAGTTTTTTTTGCGTTTGTTAAGCCACTTAACACTGACCTATGAATTATTCAAACATAAAAAAGGCACCTAACTCAAGGGATAAACTAGTGTTGTGTCTGCACAGAGACAGCTTAGCAAAGAACCGATTTTATATTGCATCTTTAGGGACTTTGTTACTAGCATCCTGTCACTTTTTACTTGAATCTACTGTATGAAAAATGCCAAAGATAACACAGTTTGACAGGCATAAAATAGGATTTTTTGCACAAACAAGGTGATTCCCAAAGAGTTATTAGCTGAAAACTGAAGAAGTGGCAGGCCTAAAAAACTATCTGCAGCAGATGAACAGCATCTGAAAGTCATGTCCTGAAGAAATAGGAAAAAATCCAGCGAAGACCTGACCAAGACCTGAGAGATGGATCTGGTCCTTCGGTTGATCCATCTACTGTTTGCTGAAACCTCATCAGAAATGGAAGGGTGGCTGTCAAGAAGCCATTCTTAATGAACAGAAACAGAGAAAAGGCTGAGGTATAACAAATTACACAAGAACTGGACTTAAAATCAGTGGCAACAGGTTTTGTGGAGTGATGAATCTAAATTTGAAATAGTTCGGTTCAAATCATTGTCAATATGTACAGAGGAGATCAGTAGAGAGGTACAACAGTGAGTGTCTACAGCTATCTGTAAAAGACAGTGGAGGCTCTGTCATGGTTTGGGGCTGCATTTCAGCCAATGGTGTTGGAGATCTTGTCAAAATTGATGGAATTGTGAACACAGAAAAGTACCGTCAGATATTGATACACCATGCAGTACCATCTGGAACGTCTGATTGGTAAGAGCTTAATTTTTCAGCATGGCAATAAACCCAAACACACTGCCAGTGCAGTAAAAGCATACCTGGATAGAAAAACACAGAATGGAACACTATCAGTCATGGACTGGCCTCCCCAGAGCCCAGACCTCAACAGCAGTGTGGGATCATCTTGACAGAGAACAGAACAAAAGGCAGCCAAGAAGCACTTTGAATGTCCTTCAAAAAGTCTGGAGAACAATTCCTAATTCAAAATTGTAAACTAAAATTGTAAAATTATGTGATTAATAATGAAATATATGACTTACAAAGTTAAATTTATCAAATAAAAAAAATTATTAGTGAAATTATTAGAGAAAATTTTAAAACTTGCCAAATTAAGTCACATTTTTGATTTCCTGAATCAATTTTCATAACAAGTTTTTATGATAAATCTCAGCTAAACTATTAATATGCTTTATGTTTTGTTCTCTTTTGAAACTTTAATTCAGCGTTTGAAGGATTTAAGTCTTGTTTTTAAAGCAAGGAGATATAAAGTATTCCTGCTCTCTTGTGAAGCCAGCGGGAGGGACACCATGCAATTAATTCTGCAGACAGAGGGGAAGCACTTTTCCCACTGAAAACAGCAGAGTTGAGAAAAGGTTTAGAGGGCTGTAATCAAATGAAGGGAAAACCCTGCAGGGTCACAGACGACTCCAGTAATTCAGTTACAGTGTGAAATGTCTGTGAACATTTATTTTTCTTAAAAGGGGATTGGACACTATGCAGCCTGTAATATCTGAAAAAAAGCCTCTGACACCAGTTGAATATCTTTGTTAAGCTGTAAATTAGACGCTTAGACTTAGTTGTTCATTACTGCATCTCTTTTGAATGTTGTGTCATGACGGGCTAAAATCCCTGTGTTTCTCTTGTCTTTTATTAAAGATGTACATATTTATCAAAGATCTACTGGTGCATTTGTTGGTGGTTTAATTAGTCATGCAGTGGGTGGGAGCGTTAGTGGCCTGCTGGACATCAGGAGCTCATAAATAGGACAGGTTGTCAGGGGCAACAGCATGCTTATTACCCTCTGTTAACAGTTTAGTCTGTTTGAGATACAGACAGAGACTGATGATCCACTTCTCCGTGCAGCAGATTCAATGTTTGTTATTTTCTGTGTTTTGTGTCTGTGCAGCAACTGAAACACGCCAACCTGGTGAATCTGATCGAAGTGTTTCGACGCAAACGAAAGCTTCACCTGGTGTTCGAATACTGCGATCACACCGTCCTCAACGAACTGGACCGCCATCCCAGAGGGTGGGTGTTTCTCCCCACGAAACCTCTCTGAAAACAAAGAGATACATGCAGTTACTTAGTAGTTACTTGGTGATTACAGCCGCTTAAATAACACTGCAAACTGAAACTTAAGCAAAACTCTTTGCACAAAACCTTCAGGCAAGTATATATATTCAAGACATTACTGTCAGTGCTCATAATTAGAAAAAGAGTTAATGTTTATTACATCATATTTCTGCTTATTATGTCAAAGTTATACGATAATAAGTCAAAATTATGGCTTAGTAAGTAAGAATAGTGATCTAGTCCATCAAAATTGTATAATTTCCAGCTCCATGTTTTACTTTGCAGTATTTTTGTTGAACCCCTGTATTTTTTTAAATGAATGCACATTGGACTGTACTGACTGGAGCATACAGTATATCTCACTGTGGTTAGTTTCCATTAAACAGAGTGCTGTGTGCACATTACATGTATGCACCAGCATACATGGCGCTTTGTCCAGCTCTGATAGGCACAACGCTCGTCTCCCAGGAGGCTGACCAGCTCTCTGCGGTATGCTTACAGTGGTGCCCTCCCAGAATGCTTTGCTGGAAGGGAGCCACATTTTATAGTGTTTTGGCTGTCCTGGCCTATAGCCTTCAGGCCACAGAGGGTTCAAAAGAAGAGAAAACAAAATAGAGAGAAAGGGGCTGAGATTGTTATTAATTGCCAGTCACAAGGCTCGAATTAGCCATTTCCCCAGCAACGCTGATAGATGGCGGCCCCTTAACCAACAAAGCCTCAGTGTTGAACATCAGGGCTCACAAAGGATACGACAGGGCAATCATTGACTGTCGTCTTTAACCTGAAAAACACGGAAGGACAAAGGAAAACTAGGAATGACACCAAAAAATGCAGAAAAGGGAACCGTTTTTTTTTTTTTTTTTTAGTGGTTTATGCATTTAACCACACTTTGCTAGATGAATCCTGTCCAGCTAGGAACCACAGCAACTCGTAAAGTACAAAGCAGGGTCGTGGAGTGCTGAGGCGCTTAGTGTGTAAAAGTCACCAACGCTCTGCTGACTCAGTAACTGCAGAGTTCCAAACTTCCTCTGGAATTAACATCAGCATAAAAATTGTGTACTGGGGGCTTTATGGCATCAGTTCGCATGGCCGAGCAGCTCTTGTAGTTGTAATATGTAGGTGGCTCAGTATTTTTATAGTACACTATATAGTGTATGATTGTTTAGCAGCACTGCACTAGGGATGTCTGTCTGCTGGTCAGTCAACCGACTTTATGCCTTACCTCAACTTTATGCCAACTTTATGCCTTAAAATAGATCAAAATCATGACTTAGTAAGTAGGAATAGTGATCCGGTACATCAAAATTGCATAATTTTCAGCTCCATGTTTTACTTTACAGTATTTCTGTTCAACCCCTGCATTTTTTGGGATGGACTACAATGAAAGTTTTGTACAGACATTCATGGCCCTCAGAGTATGCATCTTATAAACTTAAGTGATCTCCTAACTTTTCCTTTAGCAAACGATGAGACTGACATTGTTGTTGAAAAAAGGAAGCAGCAGCACCTAGTCAAGTAGATGCAAAGTACTAATACTACTAATGCAGTCAGCAGTCCACATAAATAATTAATCCAATACATATGGCAGGTATCTTAATATCTATTTTCTGGCATCACTTAAGCATGTTTTTTACAGCATCAGGGAGCTTGTTTCCTCCATTAATGGCCTTAAATAAAAAGGCAAAGCTTCTGTAGCATTCAACCATGAAGCTTTGATCGTATGCTCCAAGCTCAGTCTGTAAAGACTGGACATTTTCCAGTAAATTGAATTTATGTTCTAAGAATTTTTTTCCAAGGTCAACAATAAACCTTCAAGCTTGAATAATTTTCTGTCCATCAGCTAACTGTTTAATATGTGTGGATTTCCTACTTCTCCTACAGCGTCCCAGAGCATCTTGTAAAAAGTATAACCTGGCAGACACTTCAAGCCGTCAACTTCTGCCACAAACAAAATGTAAGTGACTTCTGGCTCCTCCCACCTGACTCCTCATGTAGTATATTTCCCAGTGGTCAAACCTTCCCTTCAGCTTTGTTTTTGAATTCCTCGCTGCTCTCCTCCCTCCGCCAGCTCCCACC
>VVAS01081203.1:0-10416 GCA_015103295.1 Ptychochromis oligacanthus
AGGACGGGGAAAAGGAAGGAAGGAAGAAAGTTAAAATAAATGGTTGAAAATTACTGGAGAAGGAAGGAAGGAAGGACAAATTAAAGCAAGGAATGAAGGATAGAAAAAGTGGAAAGAAGGGAAGGAAGGCAGGAAGGAGAGGATAAAATAAGGAAAGAAGCAAGAGAACATCAGAGAATCAAACTTTTAACTAAATCTGATGAAAAGTGAATGGAGTTTGGTGGATTATTACTCTTTTTTGATGACACTGTTAACACACACATTGTACATTTTTGTGACCTGTAATTACAAACTGTTGAATCCTGTTTTTTAAGAAGAGAACATTAAGAGATCTTTAGATTTAAAATCTGCGTATTGAAGGCAGGGAGTCAGTTTATGTTCCTGTGATTTCTGAACATTTAATAAGTTCTCGTGCTTCATTAAACGTCACCTCGTTTAACAAATATTATTTCATTTGTGTGGAAAACAGAAACCTGAACAGGTGACACACCTGAATCCTGTATTTGCCCTTAAATAATCTGATTAATCTGCTGTAATCTGGTTCAGCTGCTCTGTGTGACGTGTTCCTGAGATGTTTTTTCTCCTCCCAGATGAGAGAAATCTGGCCGGCAGCAGCAGAGAGGAGTGAACCCGCCCTGGAGGAAAGCTAACCCACGAATGGCCTGCCAGTCTGTCGCCGCAGTCATGGACGAGCAGGCGCTGCTGGGGCTCAACCCGAACGCCGACGCCCGCTACAGGCAGAGGGTGAGGCGCCGCGACTTGTGTCCATGGTTACTTTATACAGCCGTGTGTCCAAAAACAGTCAGGACTGTAACGGGATTAATTGGAAAACTTTGAACTTGAAATGGTGCAAAGACAACATGTCAGATGTTGAATTTAGGAAATCTCAGAGCTCATTTTGAACTTGATGCCAGCAGCGCATTAAAAAAGTTACAACGGGTCAAGAAAAGCCTGGAAATGTTTTGTAATGCTGAAAAACACCTGCAGGAACATCTCAAAGCTAATGAGGTTAATTAGTGACATGAATGGAGAGTGTGTGAGCAGCAGAGTTCATCACTCTGAAACACTGTGAGGGGATCCAAAGGACCACATTCTCCACTGGGCCAGACGCCCGGGTGTCCATCATAATAAAACATCATTTATTAATAAGTTTTTATTGCATTTAATGATCTAAATCTGCCAAATAATTAGTAACTCGAGTGTTAAAATAAATGTGGACTCTGCCAGTCTGACAGATTATCTGCCTACAGACAGATTTCATTTCGTCCTGATCTTAAGCTGCCGTGTCTGTGAGGAGGTAAAAAAAAGCTGCTTTTCTTCATATTTAAACAGTCTGCACAGGAACTTTGATGAAGTTTTTTTTTACTGGTGAGGGTTCATGTGAACTCCAGCGGTGGAAAAAACGTCCCGTTGGGCCAGCGGGTTGCCGTGAACTTGCCCCGAGCCATCGGGCCATCGGACCTTTGGTTATGTTGAACTCTGGCTGCTTAATTTCATCAAGATGATTTGAGACCACATTGTGCAGATATTCCAAAAACATGGCTTCATAGTCAGAGAAAAAGAGCTGAAGTGTTAAACTGGCCTGTCTGAAAACATCTGGAGCTTCATCAGCGTCTCTCCTGCTCAGAATCAGCCTCTGAGTCAGCGACTGGTCAGCGTGGAGTCGAGCCAATGACTCCGCTTAAAATGTGTTTTAAGCTTAAATAAATGAAACCCTGTTTAAAGAAAGGGTTAAAAATATTTAATGGTCCCTAAATGCTGAGTAATTGAATCCTGTATCAGGGCGAGAATGGGAACCTGCATCAGTTCATATCCTCGGCTCCCAAACACACCCGATGCAGCTCGCAGGAAACGTCCTCCTGGAACTGAAACGTGTCGCTGGCATCAAATTCAAAATAAAGTTTCTCACTTTGAACGTCTGACACGGTTGTTTTGGGTTCTTCTTGACCTTTCAGTCAGCATGCCGACCTTTTTGGAAACCGGTTTGTGTTGAGCGGTGTTACTAAGACAACTGTGGGTCATGCAAAGCCACTCTAGAAGAGTCCCAAGAGTAAAAATATGGAGCTGGAAGCTTCAAGTCTGAGCCTCCTGATGATGATGATGATGATGATGATGACGATGGTAAATCCCTGTGTGTCTGCAGGCTATGGCTTACTTTGAGCAGCTGAAGGAGTCTCAGGACGCCTGGGAGGTTTGTGCCGAGGCGCTCGCCAAAGGGATTTACAGGTGAGTGTCTCGCCCACAGAGCACAGGTGTTTGACTCGTACCTGCAGCTGGAGGAGCCTTAAATCTGTTTGTGTGTTTCAGTGACGACCACGTGAAGTTCTTCTGTTTCCAAGTTCTGGAGCATCAGATCAAGTTCAGGTGAGGAGGAGGAAGAGGATGAAGACTTTCTGCTTGTTTACAGATTATTAAATGATGCGTCTCACCTGTGTGTGTGTGTGTGTGCTGCAGACACGCCGGTCTGACTGCTGTCCAGCAGCAGATCATCAGAGAGACTCTGATGAAGTGGCTCCAGTTTCAGGTACGTCACACATGCAGCGGTTCACCTGTGAGGACGCTGCTGATCAGGAGATTTCTAGAAGCTTTTAAGTCCGGTTGTTCAGAATTCTTGGAGCTCCTTCAGCCTGCACTGAGTCTGTTTGATTTAAATCTGCACACTTCACTGTCATTTGTCACCATTAATAAGTAGATTAGACTCTCTGTACATCAGAGGCATCACTGAGACTCACATCAAAGGATGATTTAATATAATCCAAAGTATATATCACAGCCTCTCACATACAGTTTAAACCCTAATCCTGTTCACAAAGAGGTTTATTAGTGTTTATAACACTTATATACAGGAAAGCTGCCACATAAGCCTAAGTTTATCGCCTGCTGGCTGTCAGTATTTAATACAACCAAAACATCCTGAAGCAGTGACTCTTTGACTTTGTTCAGAGATTTCTGTAAGTCCTGTTTCACAGGCCTGAACTTCGCAGTCTGTTTAATTACAAAAAAGGAGAAGATGAAACTCTCCTTTCCAGCTCCGTCTCTTTGAGAATCACTTCGAGCTGCAGAGAAAGTTTCCTCCCAGCTGAGCGACTTTCTGACGCCTCTGCTCCTCTGAGTCAGTGTCTCTGCTGTGGGTTCAGACACCAGAATGATGCTCTTTGAAAACAGACTCAGTAAACAGGCACTCGACCTCCCGGCTCAGCTGAAATCGTCTGATTCCTCCACCGACTGAACCAATTTGACCTCATTTTCAAACTTTCTGAGAAACGAGCTGAAATGGAGCGTTACACACAGCGAGGTAAACAGAGGTCCTGCAGCCATGCACAGTGTAAAAACTGGTGTGTTTTTAACATCAAAGCATGCAAACAGGTTCTAGTAGACCCCAAAATCAAATCATGAGCCTGTAAAGAACCTTTTCACCAGATGTTAAAAAGCCGCTCTGATGAGAAAATTGGAAATGTTTGGGGGGACTCTAAAACTTGGCTTTTTAACTTTTTGAATCCAGTTGTGCAGCTGTTTGTTTTCACCCTGTAACTCGTGTGTAATGATAGCGATGCTTCTTTAGCTCATCTGTTCGACGGGTCGATGAGCTTACGTGATGGCCAGACGTCCGTCCCTCTGTCCGTTCACAGGACTCTACTCCTCCCAGAGTGTCAGTCAGATTTTACTGAATTCGTCTTTCTGTACTTTGTACATTACAGTAACCTCATGGGCTGACTGTGTTTTACTGCTGCATGTAGTCTCACAGATCTGAGCAGGAAAGACCCTGACTGGGGAAAAAGTTAATCAGTTTAACACGGGTATTGATCACGGGTATTGATTACTCCATCAACAAACAGCTGAAGTCAGGGTATCAGTAGAACTGGAAAATTTTGGATGAGTGCATCAGTTCTGCCTCGTCTGTGTTTCTTTACAGGATAAAAACAGCTCATAACGCTTGATCTGATTTGTAATCAGTTTGACTTGTTTTGCACACTTAAAAGCAGTTGTAGAGGAAGCTTGTTGGACTTGAACGCTCTCCATGCGTCACACAGCACCGTTTTGTTTTCCGTCCGTTCTCTGCAGCTGATGAACGCTCAGCCTGAGAAGGCCTTCATCAGGAACAAGGCGGCTCAGGTGTTCGCCCTCACCTTCGTCATGGAGTACCTGACTCTGTGGCCCAAGTTCTTCTTCGACATCCTGTCCCTGGTGGGCCTGAACCCTCACGGCGTCGACATCTACCTGAGGACGCTGATGGCCATCGACGCAGAGGTGGTGGACCGAGACATCCTGCACACGCCAGAGGTGAGCGAGCAGAGCATGATGGGAAAATATGTAATCGCATATAAAAACAGGACATTTTTAAGAACTTTATTTGTGGTGTGGATTTAAAGAAGAATGATATGTGCTCGACTGAAGAGCCACAGGAAGGAGACAGGCTGAGGTGGTGAGAGGATGAAACCTCTGCAGGAAAAGGAAGCGTGTTTCAGAGAAAACCGCAGAGCTTCGGCCCACACAGAGCTGAGATGTTTGTGCAGTGACGGGGCGGTTTCTAAGGAACGGCTGTCACATGATGCAACAGGAAATGTGTTAACTGTAGCTTCAGTGCTTTCGCTGATCGTGCTGAATGTTTTCCTTCAGGAGACTCGCAGGAACACGCTGATCAAAGACAACATGAGGGAGCAATGCATCCCCAGCCTGGTGGAGTCCTGGTTCCAGATCCTGCAGACCTACCAGCAGTCCCACCCGGAGGTCACCTGTCAGTGTCTGGAGGTGGTCGGAGCCTACGTGTCCTGGATCGACCTCAACCTCATCGCCAACGACCGGTCAGCGGCCGCACACTCAAACACAGGAAGTGCTCTGCAGAATGAGCACAGGAGACTCGACTTTCTCTCAGCACTGTTTACAGACGTCCTCACGTCCTATCAGATCTGTTCTCTGTCCCATGGTGGTCACGTCTTGTGTGTTTTCGTACTTTCAGGTTTGTGAACCTGCTGCTGAGTCAGATGTCCATGGAGGAGCTGAGAGAGGAGGCCTGCGACTGCCTGTTTGAAATCGTCAACAAAGGAATGGACCCGGTGGACAAAACCAAGCTGGTGGAGTCTCTGTGCCAAGTGCTGCAGTCTGCGGGCTTCTTCAGTGTGGAGCAGGTTAGAATTACCGTGAAGTACCGAATAAAGCACCAGAGAACGAAGGAAAACACCCGTCACAACACCACGGAGGCTTCGAGTGTCTCATTTTATCCAAACGGTCCAAAATGTTTGATTTACACTCGAGTGAGACCAAGAAAGCAAACAGATTCCCACCTTTAAGAGCCCTCGTGAGGGTCCAGGTCTTCACTTTACATCAGTGACTTAAACAGCTGCAGATATAAACACTGAAACATTTACATCCTGGTTTATGTCCAGAGCTGTTTGTGCTGCAGCTCAGTATAAAAAACCTCAGACGTTACTGCAGTAATTTCATTAATAAAAAAGATGAAGATGACAGAAGTTTCTGAGTGAATAATAAATATTGTTTTCATAGTTAAATGTCTTAATTTAAAGGTTTAAAATCAGTTTGACACCGACCGAAATCTGCCCGCTCAGACTCTGAAACTCTCCAAGTTTCCTTTGCAGCCGCATGTTTGCATTCACAGCCCGAGGCCTCTCTGCACTTCCTGAACGTCTCCTTTTCCTTTTCCTGTCCCCACAGGAGGAGGACGTGGATTTCCTGGCCAAGTTCTCCCGGCTGGTGAACGGCATGGGTCAGAGTCTGGTGCTGAGCTGGACCAAGCTGGCCAAAGCCGGCAACGTGAAGGACGCGGCGGAGACGCTGCAGGCCATGGAAGCCAAAGTGCCGCTGCTGCTGCAGCTGCTGGTGCACGAGGACGACGACATCTCGGCCAACATCGTCGGCTTCTGCTACGAATACCTGCACGTCCTCAAACAGGTGAGACTTTAAAGGGCCTTTGCACTGTTTTCTAACTTTCTGGGAACAAAAGTAAGTCTTCGCTCTGTTATTGCTCTGAAAGGATTCCTGTGGACTATTGAAAAATGTTAAATCAAGGACAGCAGGTCTTAAAAAGAAAGCAAATTAAGGTCTTAAAAGTGTTGAAAATCAGGTGCAATAAAGTCTTAAAGAGTCTTTAAAATCAAGAACATTAAGGTCTTAGAAATCAAGGACCTTAAGGTCTTGAAAAGTGTTGATTTAGATTTTTAAAATGCTCGGAGGTGTCGGAAATGTCGAAGTTTAACCTGAATTTAAAGTTGTTTTCTTTCTGCAGCTTCCTCAGCTGACAGACCAGCAGAAGGCAAACATCGAGGTGAGCGTACACGATGCTTTCTAATCCGTCTTTATCTGAAGGTAGAATTATTAAAAATACTCCCTCCTGTTGACCACAGGCCGTCATGCTCGCCGTGATGAAGAAACTGACGTATGATGACGAGTACAACTTCGAGAACGAGGTGAGTTTGTTTTTCTTCCTTTGTTACCGTGGGGTAGGAGAAGAGGGGACGTTAAACCGCTTTATTCCTCAGGGCGAGGACGAGGCGATGTTTGTGGAGTACAGGAAGCAGCTGAAGATGCTGCTGGATCGACTCGCTCAGGTTTCTCCTGAGCTCCTGCTGGAAGCCGTCCGCCGCGTTTTCACCAACACGATGCAGTAAGAACCACTTTGATTAGTCTTAAAGAAACAGGAAAAGGTCCAAACACGCTGCAGGGTTTCAGTGTTACGTGTTTCCTCTCAGGAACTGGCAGACGGCGCCCTTCATGGAGGTGGAGGTGGCCATCAGGCTGCTCTACATGCTGGGCGAGGCCCTGCCGGCGTCGCACGGCGCCCACTTCTCCGGAGACACGGCCAAGACGAGCGCCCTGCAGGACATGATGAGGACGGTGAGTCACGTGACTGCACAGCTGTTTGTTTCGGTGACCGTCGCACGTGGTTTTTAATGGCTGTTCCTGTCTGGACCCTCAGCTGGTTTCCTGCGGCGTCAGCAGCTACCAGCACACCTCCGTCGCTCTGGAGTTTTTCGAAACCGCCGTTCGATACGATAAGTTCTTCATCGTGGAGCCTCAGCACATCCCCAGCGTGTTGGTGAGTTAGCAGCTCAAAAACAAATCCCCCGCACGTTAACATGTTTTTAATTTTTGATTAACGGGTCGTGTTTGCTGCCAGATGGCGTTCCTGGACCAAAGAGGCCTGAGACACAACAGCCCGAAGGTCCGCAGTAGGGTGGCCTACCTCTTCTCTAGATTCATCAAAACGCTGCAGTGAGTCCAGCTTCACTCGATTAACACCAGAAATAACCAGGAACTAACTCAGGATGCTCATTTTACAACTTTAAAGATCATTTCAGTGTTTGTAACAGGAAGTTTTTCATGTGAATGAGTTACACACACAACTTTAACTTCCTGTGAAGAAAAAGATCTCGTCCAAACAAAACATGAGGTTCATGCAAAAAAAACAAGTTCCGCAAAATTACAACCTGATGAGATTATAATTTATTTTATTTGCATAAACTGCCTGAGATGTAACGTCTCATTTTTAAGGTGTTAAACAGAACAAAACAAAATATGAAAAATGACATAAAACACATCAACGAGTCGATTGTGTTCATAACTCAGCTGAGCAGCAGAGGGTCTCCGGTTTGATCGTCTCAAGAACTCGTCTCTGCTTTTTGCCGATGATGTGGTTCTGTGGCGACCTCCAGCTCGCACGGGTGGTTTGATGAGAATCAGCACCTCCAAGTCTGAGGCCGTGGTTCTCTGCTGGAAAAGGGAGGAGGAGAGTGGAGCAGGAGATTGACAGATTGGTGCAGCTTCTGCAGTACTGACAATGCTGTCGATTCACCCGTCGATCTACGTTTCTACCCTCACCTGACGTGAGCTCTGGGTGCTGACCGAAGGAATGAGATCGAGGATCAAGCAGCAGAAATGAGCTTCATCTGAAAGGTGGAGATAGGGTGAGGAGCTCAGAGTAGAGCCGCTGCTCCTCCACATTGAAATGAGCCAGTTGAACAGGATGCCTCCTGGAGCCTCGTAGGTGAGGTGTTACAGGTATTTCCTGCCAGGAGGAGGCCCTGGGGCGGACCCAGGACACGCTGAAGAGATTATGTCTCGGCTGGTTTGGGAAGGCCTCAGTATCAGTTTTCCCTCAGCTGGAGGAGGGGGCTGAGGAGAGGGAGGTCTGGGCTTCTCTGCTTAGACTGCTGCCAACGAGACCCGGACCCGGATAAGCAGCAGAAGATGGATGGACATCATTAAAATGCAAGATAAAAGAAATTACAGCCTAATATAAAACTAATCTGGTAAATCAGTCAGTAAATGAAAAGTAAAGAAGAGGTCAGTAAACGTATAAAGGAACAGTGTGAAACATACAAACCTTTTTATGAGCTTCCTCTGATATGAAAGAGGAGATCAGAGCTTCAGAACATCCACCCAACTGGACGAGTTCAAACAGAAGAACTGCGAGGCCCGAGTGCCCGTTTGGGACGGAGAAAGTTGTAAAACTTTTTATCATGCGGCTAAAACACGACTTAAACCAGACAAAGGTTTTTATTCCAGCTTTAAAATAAATAAATAACACCTGCAGTCGGTCTCTGCAGCTTCCGTATTTACTACAAAACCTGAAGAGGTTCAAATAAATGATTTAGTATCAGAAACGGTTTCCCAGCGGAGTCAGAGAGTCTCTGATGGTTCGTCCTGTTATTACAGATTAAATCTGCTCAGATTAACTCAAACATTCAAAATAACGTCTGTGTGAGACTTCGTCTTCACTGCTCATGAGCCTCATCAGTGTCCATCAGACTCATGTGTTTTTGATATTCGTGTATTTTGCTTCCCGTTTCCTGTTTGGTGACCTCGCCGTCGCTCTCCGTTCACAGTAAACACATGAACGCCTTCATCGAGGACATCCTGACGAGGATCCAGGACCTGCTGGAGCTCGCTCCTCCTGTAAGTATCACCGCACTGCTGTGTACCGCCGATCCTCTGCTCGCCATTTCCTCCTCGCTCTGTTGCTGAGTTGTGTTTCTCTGTCAGGAAAATGGTTTCCCGGCGCTGCTGACCAGCGACGACCAGCTGTTCATGTTCGAGACGGCCGGCGTCCTCATCGTGAACGGAGAGAGCCCCGTGGAGAGGAAGCAGGCGCTGATGAGGAGCCTGCTGACGCCGCTGATGGATGCCTTCCGCCTGCTGCTCGCCAAAATGCCGCAGGAGACGGAGGAGGAGCGGCAGGCCGCCCTCGCCGACTGCCTGAGCCACGCCGTCGGCTTCGCCAGGTGAGGCTGAGACTCACGAGTCCATCATGGATTTTATTTATCTATTTATTTATTTAACCTTTTTATGATTAACATTTTTACCATTAGTCCAACATGTTCATCTTCTCATTATCACAAATATTTTCATATATTCAAGTCTAAAACTCCTGAACTTCATTACAGGACCATGAAGTTCAGAGTCAGTGGCCCTCCCCATGTTCACAGCTCCAGCACTTTGATGCATCTTTAAACTGACTAAGTCGTACCCCTGCACCCCTCGCACAGGTTCTGAGTCAGCGCAGGATACACAGATACTTCATGACCTTCCCCAAAGTTCAAAAGTACTTTATTAAGGATCGATCCTCAGATCTAATGTGTTGATGGCAGAGTTGCAGATATTTGAAGACTTGAGACCTAAATGTTCCAAACTGGTTTAAAAGATCTTCAGATGTCTCCCACTGTGGTCACTCCCTTTTCTTCCCAGTCCTTCCAGTAAAACAGGGTTTTACCTGAGCACCACTTCAGCTTCAGTCAGGTGCGTGAAGGCATTTAAATATGGATCCAGTTTCAACATTCGAGCTACTTTAATCCAGAATATATTAAGATGGATTTACTTCTTGAAGTTTTTTAACCAAACACCAATTTCTTACATCTTCATCTTTGATTGAAAGATGAAAGTATGAACACGGCAGAGCAACTCTTCCCTGAAACAAAGCTTAACATGCAACAGCAGGAACTGATTTTGGTTCCCTGCATCTTCCTGTGTCACACCAACCCTCTGCATGTCCTCCTTCACTACATCCATGAACCTCCTCTGAGGTCTTCCTCTTTTCCTCCGGCCTGGCAGCTCCATCTTCAACATCCTCTGTCCAATATATCCACTATCCCTCCTCTGCACATGTCCAAACCATCTCAGCCTTGCCTCTAACTTTATCTCCAAACCGCTCAACATGAGCTGTCCCTCTGATGTACTCAATTCTAATCTTGTCCATTCTGGTCCCAATGAAAATCTTAACATCTTCAGCTCTGCCACCTCCAGCTCGGCCTCCTGTCTTTTTGTTAGTGCCACTGTCTCCAAACCATACATCATAGCAGGTCTCACTACCACCTTGTAAACCTTCCCTTTCACTCTTGCTGCTATCCTTCTGTCACACATCACCCCTGACACTCGTCTCCACCCACTCCACCCTGCCTGCACAAC
>VVAS01081206.1:1343-16212 GCA_015103295.1 Ptychochromis oligacanthus
GCTGTGGTCTGGTAGTTTTAGGTAGTTCGTGGACATGGCTCTTAAAGGGAGTCACATTGTAAAAATGTGGAATTTCTGATCTGGTCAAAAGTTTCATCCAGGCGTAAATCAGCCATCATGGGACATGTGTCACAGTGTGATACAGGACTTCCATGTCGGATTGATAACGCCAAATTTGACCATGTTGCAGAGAACCTCCCAATTTGAGCGGGATAGTTTGAAGTCATCGGGGGTGCTCTGGGTGTTAGGGCTATAAGCCCTGCGATAGATTAGCGACCTATCCAGGGTGTACCCCGCCTCTCACTCTGTGACACTTGGGATAGGCTCCAGCCCAACCGCAACCCTGGATTGGATAAGCGGAAGAAAATGGACAGATGGATGGATGAATGGTTTGAAGTGGATAAATACTCTTTACATGTACTTTTTTAGCAGAGAAAGTTTTTTAAGCTTAGAGGTATTTTTTTAAAGTCTTTATAGCTGGTCCATAAAGCTACATTTCTACCTAATGTAGGTTCTTTAAAAGAACCTAAAGTTTCCTTTAGATCACTTGTTGTCTGTTTTACCACTGCAGTCAAAAGACCCAAGAAGATTAAACAAATTAGCCTATTGACGTATCTAAATTTTTGCACACTGCCATTAAAAAAACAGGTTAACGCAGTTTTAGTAGTTGCTGATAAGTCACAAGACTACACAGCATTGATGACGCCACATAAAGCAATGGTCAGTGTAACAGGAGTAAACACGAGGGAGATTCAAGTCATTCTGCTGTGGATTGTGCTTTACCAATGGGGTCATTAAGTCTACACTAGAAAACAAACACGCAGTCGCTTCAAGATGGTCAATGCTGACCTTAAAAGGAAGAAAATGGATTTTATGAGCTATTCACAGACTGACCAAAAGGAAACTGCTGCAAGGACTCAGCCAATCAGAAATGTTAAGAGCTGCAAGCCCCAACTCCAAAGTTCCCAAACTTCCAGAAAGTCCTACCCCCTTGGAGCATGGACTTCTTGTGTGATAAAATAATCGTCTCTGAACTTAATACAGACCCTTGCAGTCCGTTGCACTGGAAATGAGTTCCCATCATTCCCGAATTAAGTTCCTACAGTGGAAATATGACTTCTGGGAATCAGGGCTGGGTTAAACATGTTCTTTTGAGGTGCTGCCTGACCATGTCAGAAAACTGAACAAGTTTGTAATAGTTGTTCCAAAACACTTTACAAAAAAACAAATATTGTGGAGCATAACAATGTACATTAATTGCTAAATATTTGTTTACTACTCTTTTAAATAAGTCGACTAGTCTGAAAGGCAGCAAACACTCAGAAAGCGGTCAAAACGGAGCACAGTCTAAAGGACGAGGTTAAACACTGGCCATACCAATATTGCTTGTGTATTTAAGAATTATAGGAAACTATTAATCACATCCTTGCCAATCGTTTATGTTTTAAATGCCGCTGAAATCGGTGGTACTGGTATAATGTTGCGCGTGCATGCAATGTCAGATTAGTGTGCAGTGTGGCAGAGCTAGCTGCAGTAGCCTTCCTTTCTTGCAGGTTAGAGTCCTCACGTCTGAGCAGAATGTGGTTACACATCACTTCAGTCACGTGGTTATCTGTCAGCTTACCCTTAACACAGGGTGACATACAACTACCTGTTTTCTGCAGAACCACACTGGTTCATGCAGCTGTAATCTGGTTACTTTCCACTTCGCTTGTTCACAATTTCGTGTCTGTCGGGGCTATCTAGTTGTGATTGGCATGGTAACATCTTTGACTCAACAGGTGACTGCCGTTATATGTTAACATGTAAAGATTAATTTATTTAACCGACTAGTGTTTCTGGTTCTGACTAGGAAGAGAAGCAACATATAAATGTGTAGTTGACTAGCCATGTACATCCCTATTTGATTAGCCAGTGAATGTGACCGTGCTGAAGCAAATGTCGAGCCACGTTCAACATGCCTGCAGCTCTTCACAAGAGGTGATTATGCAAATAATTCAAGGAGATGCTATTGTCTTGCAGTATTGATCGTAACCCTCATGGCTAAGGCACACTATGACAAAAGTAGGACGGCAACCTCCTCGTGACTAGGAAAAAATCGATGGTTGCCCAGTGATTGCATTGAATTTTTTCGCATTCGGCGACTGATTGCAAGGAGCCCAGAGGTTGACACCCTCAATCTCTGGGTGACCACTTTCAGTCACAAGGTGACAGCGATTGTTTGGAGACAGGTTGCCTCCCACAATCACGGTCTGACCTGGACTGACTGCAATCGCTCTCAGACAGATTGGTGAAGGTTTGCAGACACATGCAGTCTGAGTCAGTCTACACCGATGAGCACAACTCGTCTGAGATGCATCTCTTTGCAATAGAAGACTCTACTTAACTGGTTGCCAGCTTTTTGTATTCTGAAAATATAGATATATAAAAGCAAGGTTGTTGAGTGCCTATGTCGTTTTGCAGGTAAATCGTGCAGCAACTCCATCACTATTTGTGGAGGAATTTCTAATCTGTGAGGTTCTGGATGGACTGAATGTAAGTAGTTAATGTGAACAGATTTGCATCAGAAAGCAACAGATTTGTCATTTTTGCCAACTTATCCGACCTATTCAATTGCAAACTGACAGCAGACTGACTCCATCTTATCGCTGTTTTATTGCCTTCGTGACGCACCAAAATGCTTTGAAGACTGCGGCTCACTGCAAACGATTGCAAACAAGGTAACCTGAGAGCCTTCCCTCCTTTCCTTCTGTCCTTCCTCACGTCCATGTCCTTTGCACTCACTCCTCTTTCCTCTTGTGAGCACTCACACACCTCTGTCCTTCTCCTCCTCTCCTTCGTCTTCTCTTTAGGGAGGATGGCCCATCACCATTCGAGACACATAACCAGTCCCAGCCTCAAGTGACAGCATCACACACACACACACACACACATACACACAAACCCATGAGCTGTCCGTGCACATACACACACTACTCCCCATCCGTCACATTTACATTTCAAACTGCCTGTGCTTCCACCAACACATCCATTATTTACCAGCCTCTGGCCAAAGAGGAGAGCACCATATCCACACTCCCCAGGTAGTGTGTGTGTGTGTGTGTGTGTCAGGGACAAGTACTCCAGCCTGCTGCACTTCCTCTCTGCTGCTTTCCTCAGCAGCTTACAATTATATTTTCTTAACTTCATAAACTACATTTTTTTGCTTCCTTTTCTCATTTCACTCCCGTTTCCGCCTTCTCGCTTCTCATCCTTTCTCAATCTTTAAAAAGTCGATTATGGGCCGTTTGGTACCAACAGCAGTGTCAGAAATATTGTACATCACTGGAAATCGACAAAAATGAAAACTCTCACTGGATTTTCTTTTCTTTTGAAGAAAGAAGTTTGCTTGACTTAATTTTTCGAAAAACAACAGGAAGTGGCCATTTTTTTTTTTACCTTCTTCTACTTCTGATTTGAAGTGACTCTGTGTTAACATATTTTCAGTTAGACTCCTTCATTATAAGTTTTAGGTAAACTGCTGCATCGACACATACATGTGTTTACACGTGTGACTCGAGATGTGTGGGCTCGCGTGTATGTCCTCGCGCTTTCACGCATGATTCATGTTTCACACCCTGACCGCTGTCTCTCCGAGTGTGCGTGTCTGACTGTGCACACGTCAGTTTGGGATGTGCGCGATTCACACTCCTCACCACGTCAAAACCGACGAGGCAGGAAGACAGAGGAACCGGCACAGTCTGTCCATCTTGCACACACCTCCCTCCTTCTTGCTGTTTTTCTAGCCTCTCTGCACCTCCTGACGCCTCTTCACACCTCCTCCGCATGAGGTGAGAGCTCAGAACAACATGCTGACTCTCATTTGTAAGTTGATTGTAGGATACTACAGATGTATTCTTCATATTGTATCTTTGAGTTAATTTATTGAAGTTGAGAAGTGACCTTAACCCTTTGTTTTTCTCCAAAACAAAGGGTTTGGGGGGGAAGAATTACAGTTTTTCACGTGTATCTGTCAGAATGTATATGCTTTTAGTCTCCTTATTGCCAAGACTTTGGAGAACTATTCTCACATTTTCTGATAGCAGTGGGTTTGAGGTTAGGGGGTATTAGGACCTCACAGGGGTAATTGACCCAGCAAATAAGTGAGTGTTTCAGTGTGCAAGAAGCACCTGAAGACCTTCCGCTTTGATCTATTTTGTTAAGCGAAGGTAAACCAACAGGACGAAAGCCATTGTGGGCTAGTAGCTATGTAAATGGTTGTACAGGTGGCCCAGTTAAAGCACCCATAATGGATGACATGATCCTTCTCCTCCAGAGTCGCTTAAAACGAGCCAGTAAATGGATGGCTTTTAGCTACCTAAGGAAAGGTACCGATAGCTACCTGAGAACACAAAGGTGCTATCCATGCCATCAAACCTCCCTTTTTAAGGACGATTTTATACCTGGTAGCAAACAAAATTCAAGAGTGGAAGTGACAACTTCTAGAGCTTCTAGACAACCATTCTAAATGCTGATAGTGTCATTATTCTACAGTCAATACAATGTCCAACCAACATTTACTCAATAATGATAAGAAAAAGCAGAAAACTATCGTCCATTTAAGATGGGTCTTTTTCTTTGATTAAACTACTGATACGTTTATGTTCACAGATTAAAGGCTTCTTCATGTGCAGTCATTTGTTTTTTTCTGTGAACTAGTGCATATTTGGGCTTTAGTATGAGGCCTTTTTGTCAGATGTCACTTATGTACAAGGTGTCCTTTAGTGTTGGTATCTTACTAATCCAATGTGCGGCAAAAGTGGTCACCAAAAGATAATGGTCCAATTCAATTCATTTCAATTCAGGTTTATTTATATAGCACCAAATCACAACAACAGTTGCCTCAAAATACTTTACTTTACTTTTACTGTAAGGTAAAGACCCTACCATATTCAGGAGAAAGCCCCAACATTCAAACGACCCCCTATGAGCAAGCACTAGGCGACAGTAGGAAGGAAAAACTCCCTTTTAACAGAAAGAAACCTCCGGCAGAACCGGGCCATCTGCTGCGACCGGTTGGGGCATGAGGGAAAACAGAAATGAAAAAAGCGAGCATAGGGAGACAGGACCAGTTTTCAAGACCTAGAAAAACTGTGATAGGGATTGGTAATGGCATATTTTACAGGTTTGTCAGCCAGTAGACTGTGGTTTGCTCCAATTGGACCATTTTTGTTAACACTTTGTTTTACTTTGGCTTCACTTCTTTTGCTTTTGCTTTTGCTTTAACTCACACTGGTTTAAGTGCTAAAGTTGGTTAAGTACAGGAAAAGATTGTGGTTTAGGCTTAAATACGACCCCTCACAACAGGAACCCTGAACACTCAAGTTGGGAGTCACCCAAGGACCTGTGTAAATGAGTATGCCACAGCTTTGACAAAATGGCCTTAACTGATGCCACTATATAAAAAAAAAAGGCTTGACAGATAAGCTTACATCCTGAGTGTTTTTCTTTGAGGGACAAGGTTGGTAATATTCTTGATTGCTTATATTGTCAATAAATCCTATGTAAAACTAAGTAGCTGGATATACAACTGGAACTTCACATTTTAATAATGCAGAAGTCCCTAAAAAGTATGAAACATGTGCTACATAAAGGAGACAAACTGCCAACAACTGTCTTTCTTTACATCAGGTTTTTAAAACTTTGGGGATGACTGCAAAGAAAGACCTTCCTATACAGAAGTAAAAGCTAGAAATCTCTACTAATCCACAGCTAAATGTATAGTTGTCCTTGTGAAATGCTCTAATTATACCTGTTGAAGCATTTTTTTTTTCTTAAAGCCTACAGATGTCAGTTGATTTAGGAAAAAAAACCTGACCTTCTAAAAGATTTTGTGTACTTAGGATTGTGATAGTTATGATTTAATTAATTCCGAAAGAGCAATCAAAGACTGATAGGTGAGGCATTTTCTCAGAAAATATTGAACATGGTAGAGCTGAGCAGAAATCTGTGATGATTCCTCAGATTTTTCTGAAGTTCTATCAAAACAAATCATGTACCACTGGCCATTTGAAAGCCTAAAGGTGGAATACTCCACCCTGAATTGATCCAAATCCAAAAGCTCTTCGTATGGACTGGAGGCCTCTTCCTTCATCAGTGACACGTACCAAAGGATTGGGGGAATTTCTGGCCAAGTGTCTTGGCATGAGCCCATGTGGTTAGCTGCTGCCACGGCGATGAAGCGGTGTGATGTTCACTCCAGCAGGCCCCCCATGATCACTGTGCCGGTAGACCACAACAGCACACCTTGGCTGGCTTTCCTGGCTGCCATCCTGAGCTTGGGATACCAAAACGGCGTGCTCGGCTCGACTCCTCTTCCTCCAATCAGCCCTTCACTTTCTGCACCAGCGTACCCTCCTTCGCTTCTTCTGTCTTGTTTTTTTACCACCCTTTCTCACCCAGCCAGATGAGCGAGCACCAAAATAGCGAGCGGTGTATATTTATACGTCTCAAACATCACAGAGATGTCACAACACTGGTGATGAAGTGTTAGACATCTCACGTTGCCTTTAATACCACCTTGAGCCTTACCAGTCGGACTGTGGACAGCAGTCTGTTCCTTCACACCTCTGCAGCGCTAATACAAGGTGTGATAATTTCTTAGTGCAAGTTTGTCCCATCGGTCAACTTACCTGTTAACTGATGAGCGCAAATTCATCTATATTTATCCTTTTAGACTGCGTTATGTGTTTCTGAGGGAAACAGAGTCTTTGCAAGACATCTTAACATTTTTGGTCCAATTTAACAAAAGGTTCAGCATCCAGGGAAATGTTACTAAAGACACCTATGGCTGCTGAGTGAAAAACAGATTCACATGTATGGCCACCCTAGCTGGAAAAACACTCAGCAATATTTGGTTAATCACAGGAAATTTTTTGATTAAGGTATTGCATATCTTTTTTGCTTACATTTAATTAGTTGCCCTCTGTGATTTAGGTTAGTTATAAAAGTTATTTATTAGCTGTAATCCTGATAACAAGTAAGGTAAAGTGTAACACAGAATAGACTTTGTAAAGTTCAGTTTTCTTTTCTTTTTTTTACATTCTGTCAAACCCAACTTGGCATATGAATCCAGGATGAAAGAACATCATACATACTGTATATCTGAGCTTGTAAGTGACACAGCTACCGACAAAAGCAGCTGGATAACTGCCCCTGTTTCGCATTACTTATGACTACTACAGTAGAAAGCAATTATAGACCTATGTTTTTCACTGTTATGTTATTTGTTGTTGGCTAAAATTAAGTTTCTAGAGCATGACAGTACAAATAGAAAAATGCTATATGGCTTGTTTGGAAAGGTTGCCAGGAGAAAGCCTCTTCTCTCTAAAAAGAACATGACAGCATGGCTTAGGTTTGCAAAGTTACATCTGAACAAACCACAAGAAATCTGGAATAATGTCCTTTGGACAGATAAGACCAAAGTGGAGATGTTTGGTGAAAACCAAACACAGCATATCAGCACTAACACCTCATACCAACTGTCAGCATGGTGGTGGAGGAGTCATGATTTGAGCTTGTTTTGCAGCCACAGGACCTGGGCACCTTGCAGTCATTGAGTCGACCATGAACTCCTCCGTATACCAAAGTATTCCAGAGTCAAATCTGTCATCTGTCGAACACCTAAATCTTGGCCAAACTGGTTCATGCAACAAGACAGTGATCCCAAGCACAGCAGCAAATCCACAACATAATGGCTGAAAAAGAAAAGAATCAAGGTGCTGCAATGATCCAGTCAAAGTCCAGACCTCAACCTGACTGAAATGCTGTGGTGGGACCTTAAGAGAGCTGTACATAAACATGCAAACCTCAATGAACTGAAGCAACGTTGTAAAGAAGAGTGGGCCAAAATTCCTCCACAACAATGTGAGAGACTGATAAAGTCATACAGAAAACAATTACTTCAAGGTACTGCTGCTAAAGGTGGTTCTGCAAGCTGTTGAATCGTGGGGTTCTCTTAGTTTTTCACATGACTGTACATTGTTGAGTGCCAGGCAGACAGACCTTTGGGACTGAAAACTGATTCCAAAGAGACGTTTATATGTCACTTTGTCTGTCTGTGGACAGGGTTTGTCATCTTCCACCCATGCAAGATACAGCCTCCAAACATCAAGTGTGTAGTTATGATCAAAATCAACATTGAGTTTGAAAGTTGCTGTGGTCCATGAGTACTAGTTAAAGACAGCCAAGACAGGGGGCCAAGGTTGCCACGGCTCCTTCTCACTTTAAGGTCCTATCGCACAGTCTTTATTATTTCAAGTTTTACTGCTAAATTTGGTTCCGCAGGCTACTGAATCATGGGCTGTACTTAGGTTTTTCACAGGACTACAGAGAGTGCAGTGAACAACTTTGTTTTTTTACATGACTGTATAAGCAAGCTAAGATTAGCCAATTAGCGGTTGCTTAGCTGTGCTACATAGTTGGTTCGTAGCATTAGCTGTTAAAGTACTTCAAAAACAGCTAATTTACAAACAACAGGATTTTTGATGACTTTGCCGAATTTCTTCACAGAAGAATAAATAAATTGAAAGACATTATTTTATTACGTTAAATAGCTCGTTATTTTTACATGGTGGCAGGCAAGCTAACATTACCCAAAACAGGGCAGCTTGGGGCCAGTTTTGATCCCAGTAAACAAATAATAGTCGCTTTACAAATCAGTGCTTTTCAAAGATTTATACATTTTGCTTAGAGTAATGCAACCCAGCGACAGCACAATCATTCAAACCCTGACACATTACCCTGAACAGTACACAACACACCCAGCCGCTCTAAATGTGTCAGGTCAGTCATTTTTCAGATGCAATATTTTCGCCATCCTCCCCTTTTTTTTTTTAATAGTACAAATTACCAGCAAAGAAAAATGGTTTCCGTGCAAGTGAAAACACATGGATTCTCTTCAGAAATATTTCTGCAGAGAGGCCGTTTTGGTGAAAGAGACTATTCAGCATGTGTGGGCCATACGCTTGTTCTCCCTGGGTTTGGGACATCCTCTTGGCACAGCTACAGTCAGAGGTTTGCACAGCACCTGTGCATCCTGCCCACTCTGGCCCGTGTATGCGTTTGATGGTGTGCGTATGTGTCGATCTAAATTAAAAACCTGTGGCACCTGGTCATCTTTAAATGCACACAGCTGTTGTGTGAAAATGTAAAAGGAATTAAAAAAAAAAAAAAAACAGTTTGTGCGCATACATTTAAGTCATGCGTGAGTTTGTGTATTCGTGTGCAGATGTGAAGCTACATTAGGCTGACATCTGCAGGATTGAGGCCCCTGAGGACGACAAGGTGGAGCAGTTATCTTCACTTAAGTCTGATTTTCAACAAAACTGGACTTGTAGCATGCTTCCTTAATTCAGAACTGACTGCCAGGTAAATAACACAGAACGCAGCTGTTATGTGTTTGCACACACAGCAGATGCAAGGTCATATTCCCTCCAACAACTCCATGTTGTTCATTCTGCCAGTACGCAGGGTTTGATTTAGCTTCCCCTGAGCTGTTAAACCAAGGGAGTGTACACGTTTAGAGATATCCATTTTAAAGACATGTTCATTACACCTACAGTTTTGTGGGTCAGATTAACTGTGACAAAGTCTACCTTATAAGATGTTCTTGTCCAAAATAGTCTTAGGATTTATCATTAAAAAAATCTGAGCATTCGGTAAAATGAAGATCACTGAATTTAATTTAACAAAAAAGCAAAGCAAAACACAGGAGCACAGACTTCTTGCACAATTATCTCCATTGCAAGCCATGTTATTTGTCAGATAGTTGTCACTTAAAATTGTTTTTAATGAAAATCATAAGGAAATGCATGTGATGTAAAGCATGTATTCTTGGATTAAGAATAAAATGTTCTCACCTTAAAGATTTTTCACATTCAGTTAGAGTTCTTCATCAAAAAAGAAAAAAATATATTTATTTTATTTTTTTTTAGTTGATGTGACAAATTTGAGAAAAGAAGCTTGAAACCTCAGACAAAACAGAGCTATACAGTAGAGCAGAAAATCAAACACCTGTTTTAATAAGGAATTTGGTTTTGTGTAACTTCTTTGACAGCGGTGACAATTATGTTTGGGGAAGGAGTTTCAAAAGGTGTGCACAACTGCAGAAAAGGCCCAGTTAGCTCATGTGTGGTGCTTGATCCAGGATGGTGGGAACAGGAAGTTAGTGGGAAAAACGCCAGTGAGAGAGGTAAGAGAGGGAGGTGTTTCAGGACAGGAGTGATGTTTCATTGAGCAGACTGGCAGTAAAGTTGTGAATATGCTAAATTTAAAATGAGCTTACTAAACCTTTTCTTATTTTCTGTCATACATACACTCACTGGACACTATATTAGGTACACCTTGCTAGTACCGGGTTGGACCCCCTTTTTCCTTCAGAACTGTTTTAATTCTTCATGGCACAGATTCAACAAGGTGCTGCAAAACATTCCTCAGAGATTTTGGTCCATATTGACATGACAGCATCACACAGTTGCTGCAGATTTGTCGGCTGCACATCCATGATGTGAATCTCCTGTTCCACCACATCCCAAAGGTGCTTGATTGGATTGAGATCTGGTGACTGTGGAGGTCATTTGAGTACAGTGAACTCATTGTCATGTTCAAGAAACCAGTTTGAGATGATTGGAGCTTTGTGACATGGTGTGTTATCCTGGTGGAAGCAGCCATCACAAGATGGGTACACTGTGGTCATAAAGGGATGGACATGGTCAGCAATAATACTCAGGATAGGTTCTGGTGTTCAAATGATGCTCAGTTGGTACTAAGTGGCCCAAAGTGTGCCAAGAAAATATCCCCGCATCATTACACCAGCAGCAGCCTGAACTGTTGATAAAAGGCAGGATGGATCCATGCTTTCATGTTGTTTACACCAAATTCTGATCCTACCATCCAAATGTCACAGCAGAAATCGAGACTCATCAGACCAGGCATCAATTTTTTCCAATCAGTTTTTCAATTTTGTTGAGCCTGTGTGAATTGTAGCCTCAGTTTCCTGTTCTTAGCTGACAGGAGTGACACCCAGTGGGGTCTTCTGCTGCTGTAGCCCATCTGCTTCAAGGTTCAACTGAAGGTTGCACATTCAGAGATGCTCTTCTGCATAACTTGGTTGTAACGAGTGGTTATTTGAGTGACTTTTGCCTTCCTCTCAGCTCGAAGCAGTCTGGCCATTCTCCTCTGACATCAACAAGGCATTTTCACCCAGAGAACTGCAGGTCACTGGATATTTTCTCTTTTTCAGACCTTTCTCTATAAACTCTAGAGATGGTTGTGTTGGAAAATCCCAGTAGATCAGCAGTTTCTTAAAAACTCTTAAATACCAGCCCGTCTGGCACCAACAACCATGCCACGTTCAAAGTCACTTAAATCACCTTTCTTCCCCATTCTGATGCTCAATTTGAACTTTAGCAGGTTGTCTTAACCATGTTTACATGCCTAAATGTACTGAAGTGCTGCCATGTGATTAGCTCATTAGATATTTGTGTTAATGAGCAGGTGTACCTAATGAAGTGTACAGTGAGTATATATATTTTCACAATGGTAGATACTCATAATAAACATAGCCAAAGTTTAAAATGAGGTCAGAATATGAGATTTCAGACTGAAATATATGCTCAGGTTCAAACAGTTTTTTCCTACTCCAGGATCTATATAATATCATAGAGAGGGAATGTCCTTATATGGCCAACTGTGGCACAAAACTCTAGCTGTGAACAGAGAAACCACACCCACAAGCTATTCAAACCTGTGTGTGAGGGGCAGCCAATCAGAAGAAAGTTGACTTAAAGGGAGAAAAGCTAAAATGGCCTATTGCAGACAGAGGAAACCCTAAGGGGCAGCACCAAGGCCCGGTGTGAGATAAATAAGGTTAATTTTGAACGGGTAATCATGCAGAAAAAAATATTTTATGCATATGAACATCGAAAAGTTATAACTAAAGAAGATAACGGTCGGTGCATTAATGTATTCCACCATAATTGCAGCAGTTTTTTTCCATCCTCAGGTATGTTTCAACTAAACACCAGAAAAGCTCAACTGTGTCAGAAAAGAATTTACTCAACTTCTCCTGCAGCCAAAATGTGTCACCTTGAGAGACAAAAATGTCTAATTCTGTGTCAAGTACTTCATGCGAGTTTTACAAGTCCTGGCTCACCTGTAAATTAAGAAGTGTGAACCTAAATGAGCCAACTGTACGAATGCAACAAAGTAAACTTTTTTCTGTTCAGACTCGAGTCTGCAGGTGTGATTGCACCTTCTTTCAAGTTTAATCCCATTTCCTAAAATCTGCAGCTCCTGATGAAAATCCACTGCGCGCCTCCAATTCACACAGCTTTTGTCACATTAGTCAACAAGGCCCTGTGACTACAGGCTGTTTACAAAGTGAAGCCTCTCTGCTCTCTGTCACGTCGCGCTGCAACTGGAGGGGGAGCCGCGCAATCAAAGCTCGCCGAACACACGTCATCCTTTGAGGGGGTCTTTGAAATCTGGCCCTCATCCGCACACGGGAGCGCATCACGCCGCATTAGACAGTTTGTGGAATAAATATTTGACGGCCGGCAATATCACAAGATGCAGAGAAACCTCCTAGCACGCAGCTGTTCGCCCCCTCCACTCCCAATCACCGTCTCCCCTCCCATCCTTTATCCTCCGCCCTGCCTGCCTCCTGCAGACAGAGAGCTGGTTTAAAGCTCAATTGTGCATTTTGCAGATAAAGTAGCAAAACTACTAGAGGCGGTGTTGTGAGCGCTCGTTGCCAGGGCAACACTGGTAGGGAGACCTGGTTCTCCATTACTACTTAATTTAGGCGCTCTAATTGCATTCCACACAATCTGTGGCCACTGTGCTATGCAGAGCAGAGGAGGAAAAAGTTAGGGCGGGGACCAGTGGGGGTAGTTCCTGGGTAAACCCCCCGCATAGGAGCACACACACTGAACACGGGGCAAAATGGCTTTGAAATTCGCTTTATTGCTTTTTGTGGTGATAAAATGTTTGCCTTAACAATGAACCACAACTCTAAATTTTAATGTTGCTCCACTGTTAAGCACTGTATTTACTTCACAGTAGCTGAAAATTGCTGAATATCATCAGCTGCTCAGAAGTTAAACAGATGAAGAATGAGCCTGTGAAGCAGACTGTGCAAAATGACAGGAATTAGGGGGCCAGATAATAAACAAACATTAATATTTGTCAGATAAAAGAAATAAGCAGTAAAACTCATCTTTCTGGCAAATCTTTTATTTTCAAAGTAACTGAAAAAATGCCCCTCCCTGATCCTTGTTCTGGTGGAGGTCTCTTCCTGTTAAAAGAAAGTTCTTCCTCCCTACTTTTGCCAAGTGCTGCTCAAAGGGGATATTGTATTGTCTCTTACAATATAAAGTGCCTAAAGACACACAGACCTAAAGACCAGTTGGAGACCATCTGGCAAGCACTGGTTGTGTATTCCCCAACCGGTTGGCGAGTGGTTCCTGAAGGTTGCTATGTCACTAGAGTGAAATTAGGGCAAAGAGGTATACAGTGTTGCACTGAAAACCTCCTTGCAATTTCTTTGGTCACTAGCAGATTGCCTGTAGTTTGCATGGAAGATGCCGACTTGTCTGCCAACACTTGCCAACTGCTCACCGAGTAGTAGTGAAACTGTGAAAAGTCTTACCCAAACCGGAAACGAAGAATGTTGCACCTTCGTGCAAATGAAGAATGTTGCCACAATTCAAAAGTTGCACCTTTTGAATTGTGGACGTTCCAGTGACAAGGTACAACTTTTACTTTGAAGATGAACATTCTCTATTTCCAGTTTGTGTCACACTTTTTCAAGTTTCAGTATAGCTCGTAGAGTAGTTGTCGAGTATTTACAGACACGTCAGCATTTCCCATGCAAATAACAGGCAACCATGGCAATCTGCTGGAGACCAAAGCAATTACAAAGATGTTTTTGGTACTGCACTCTCTTTGCGGCCAGTTTCACCAAGCAACCGCCAGCAACCTGCAGAAACTACTTGCCAACCTTTTGGGAAACACACATTTTTCTCTAGTAACTGGAGGTTGCCAGCTGGTCTCTAGGCCTGTGTGACTGAGGCCTTAAATGAATAAATAACTGTTGTGAACTGGAACTATATAAACAGAATTCAGCTGAAATGATAAAATAGATACAAATATGGATACAAAGATTCACATTAGTCTTATATTGCAGACAATATTTTTACTGCATTGAAATCCTGCAGCTGCATTTACTTAAATGTAATAAATGAAATCATATTTACAAAATCAATAGCTGGAATTAGTGGGGGCAGTTGGCTAAACATTTGCATTAGTTTATTGTTTTATGACTCTGGTGGTTTCACAGTATACACCGATCAAGCATAACATTATGACCACTTGCTTAATACTGTGTTGGTCGCCCTTTTGCTGCCAAAACAACCCTGACCCATCATGGACTCCACTAGACCCTGAAGGTGTGCTGTGGTATCTGGCACCAAGATGTTAGCAACAGATCCTTTAAGTCCTGTAAGTTGCGAGGGGGGGCTTCCATGGATTGGACTTGTTTGTCCAGCACATCCCACAGATGTTTGATTGGACATCTGGGGAATTTGGAAGCCAAGTCAACACCTCAAACTCGTTGTGCTCCTCAAACCATTCCTGAACCATTTTTGCTTTGTGGCAGGGTGCATTATCCTGCAGAAAGAGTCCATAGCCATCAGGGAATAGTGTTTCCATGAAGGGGTGTACATGGTCTGCAACAATGCTTAGGTAGGTGGTACATGTCAAAGTAACATCCACATGGATGGCAGGACCCAAGGTTTCCCAGCAGAACATTGCCCAAAGCATCACACTG
>VVAS01081307.1:6671-19190 GCA_015103295.1 Ptychochromis oligacanthus
GTGGCTGTTACATTTTCTGGAAACAAGCTGTATATGTCAGAGAGGGGAAGATTTAGAGTAAAACAGAAGAGAAATTGTCCCTTGGTCTCGTTGTGTGCTGCTTTATCATAGTATGACATGAACTGTGGATGTGCAAATTAAACTAGAGCACTTTTTTTTTCTTTGTCCTGCTTGTGGGGAACATAAAATCTTTCCAAGGGGTGTCATTAGCCTGCCTATGAATCCTTATAATGTTTGTGTCGTTTCCTTACATGTAGTGTGTGGGGCGAGAAGGTGCTAACCTTAAAAAACATTAGATTATTATTGGCCCCCAATTTTAGTTTATTACCATTCCCAATAGAAAAGTTGTTATTGTTTTCACTTTGTGAGTCTATTATATCTTTATGTGTGTGAGAGAGAAATGTGATCCTGGAAACAGCTGCTGTGGTGGGATGTTTCTTCTGTCTGTGAACAGATTTTGTCAACACGACACTGTCGCAACCATGGGGTAGGGTTGAAGCTAGGGTTAGGGTCACTCATGATGACTCAGATGTCACAGAGTTACATGAAATTTCATTTTCTGTCTGTATTTCTACTTTTTCCATCAAATAAAAAATCAATTAAATATGTAAAAAATAATAAATACGTAAAGGCCATATGTATAGGATTTTGAATTTCTATAGAAGTTAAATTCAGTGAGCATTTTGTGTGTGCGTATATCTCACCGGGGCTCTGGGCCAGCTCTGCTGTGTCAGGCCCAGGTATGGGGACTCTGCGAGTCGGGGTTGGGGGGTCAGCTTGCGTCTTCCTCAAGGTGACCGTGGATGGTTTGGGTGAAACCGGTGGCTTCAGAGACTTCCTAGCTTCCATCCACTCACAGGTCTCTTTGCTGGTCTCTGTTCTCTCAGAGACCTCAGACACCGGCCTCCGCCTCAGGACCACGCCGCCATTCTGCTGCGGCTCACCTTCGATTTTGCGGCTGCTATCTGTCTGACCGCTAGGAGAATCTGATTCTTTATTGCTTTGAATGACACGCTCCGTATGCTCAGCCGTGCGTGGCCTCCTGCGTATGGTGTCGGAGCCAGTTGTCATCGTAACGACAGTGGTAGCCACGGAAGCAGGCGCTTCAGAGTCTGTTGCCACAGGATGTGGCTTCCTTCGGAGTGTCGCTTTACCGTCTGTGATCTCTGACGCCGAGGTGACTACGGTGGAGCGGGGCCGGGGCTCGGGGCGTCGCTGGACTGGTTGCTCAGCTAACTGGTCAGTTTGATCACCAGGTAGGCCTTCGGGTCCACTGATGGTTCTGCGCCGACTTAAAACATCATCATCTTCAGATCCAAGACCCCCTGCACCTGCCTGGCGACGAAGAAGTGGCGGACTCACCTACAGATCACATGATTTTTACACATGCATGCAGCCAAAAAACTTAGAAATTTGATTGTCACAGTCACTCACACCCACCTGTAGGTAGTTGGTGCTGCCTCCCAGATTCTTCGGCAGGGTTTTGGTTCCACTCACGATGGATGTTTCCAGCATGGCGGCGAGGCTGCGAACACTCCCAGAAGCCCCCTCTGACCTCTCCAAGCCTGCTGACTCCTGAGCCCTTAAAGCTGTTCCCAGGCTGCCGCAGTCACTGGCTCGCCGCTCTCGATAGGTTGGCAGCCCCAGCAGTCCCTCTACCTGCCCCTCCCCCTCCCCGTCACCCCCAGTAATGGAAGAACAGGACCGTTTAGGCGGTGTTGGGGGCCGACCTTTCCGACGAGGACGGAGGGTGACAGATGACTGGCTGCGGTTAACAGTGACATCATTAGTGGCGGCGGCATGTGAGGAGCTGCTTCGGCACACAGTGGCATATCTAGAGTCTGATTCTGAGCCAATTAGACTGTGAGTTCTCCGCCGCTCTTCCTCCTCACTGGGTAGCCGCAGCAGAGGTACTGCTGAATCTGCTGTCAACTGCTTGGTGGAGGGCCGCGGTCGAGCCCTGGGGGAGGCCCCCTGGGTCCGAGCGTGTGGAGGCGTTTGTGGTGGGGTTTGAGTCGGTGTGTGGGGAGGGGTCTGTGAATGTGAGAGACCTGGACGAGGTTTAGCCAGTGGACTGGGGGCCCCATCCTTCTGCTTCCTCGCCTCTCTCCGCAGCTCTAACGCGGTGCTGCGGCTTGGGCTGGACGGAGGTGTTGAGGGGCTCTGAGGAGGCTCGGAGCCACTTTCTCCTCTCTGTAGCTCCTTCAGTCGCTTCACTCCCAACATTATCTTCTTCTGGTGACCTGAGGCAAGGCAGGAGTGTGGGGGAGAACAGAGGAAGATATATTTACACTGCAACAAGAGAGAGCATTTCTGTACTTCTTACCAGTCTTATAAAAGTCACCATGAAATTAAAATGCTTGTTAAACCTAACCCACAGGTTCACAGTCTCCAAGTGGTGGACTGCTACAGGGCTTTGGAACATTTCTCCGCACCGAAAAGTTGAATAACAATCGTGTCACTTTATAGTTTTGTTTGTTTGTTTTTACAGTAATTGTCCTACCTGAGTTCACCGAGGTGTCTATATTTTTTACCTTGGAAAAAGAAACAAAGTAAACATATGGCATGTTTAGACGCCCCCAATGTTTAAGTTATTCTCTTATTTTGTTATTGGTGTATTAATTTATGAATGCATGTATATATGTTCTATTTATTATTATAATTCTTTGTCCTCATTATTTACTGCACATCTCCACCTGTACTGTCTGTCGTAGAAACACCGTTCAAACACTGAAACGACTGGCTCATCTGGGACTTAACTGTTTCTACTTTTTTCAGGCGTATGTCTTACCGATTCTGAATAATTTCATGTTTTATTGCAAAAGAAAAATACCCACTCATTTCAATGGGGGAAATGTCCTTCTTCTTTGAGTGGGTTTATCTCCTCTCACACCCTCTATCATAGAGATACCGATCAAACACCCATTGACTAGCTCAACTGCAACACAGCTTTTTGGGTGTATGTTTTACGGTTTTCAAATTATTTAATAACATGTGAAAAAAATCCCAAAAAACTCTCCAAATTCAAGTGAATGGGAGGGCGAGAGTGGACTAATTAATTGACAGAATGGGAGAAACAGAAAAATTCCTCTGCCTGTGATTCCAATTTTCACTTTATAGCCATCATTTTACCACCAAATCGTGGGAAAATCCGTCTTCTTTCAACCATGTCTTCCTCAAAGCCAGCAGATGTAGAATCTTTAATCTGTAGGCATTTGAGTGAGAGGAGAGCCATCTAACTGCCCAATAAACTCCCATTATATTCTAATAAAGGATTTCTGGAGAAAAGCAGAAACTACCTTTTTTTAAATCTCACTCCCCTGACCACATTCTTAACTCTAAGAACAAAAAAAAAACACAGAACTGTAGAGCTGCTTCTTGGGACCGTCACACTTTTTAAAGCAGGTGGATACAATTTAGGGTTTGGATTTTATAAGACATTTTGACAGTTGGTTACAGTGAGTCACACAGAGTGTCATCACCAGGTGCAAACATCTGACACTTGACAAGCTGATGATGATGATGATGATATTATCATCTGATTGAATTATCATCTTGCTGATTCATTCTGAATCTCATCTCTCTCTCTACCTCTCTGTGATTGGTTGATACTTGACATGTTTGTTCATGTGAAATGCTTGCATAGCTCCCAGATAACTGCTTGAAATGGGCTTTGACACATTTCAGCCAATTTAAAGCAATTTATCCATCTGCCTGTCAGTGTCCCTTACTGTCTGTAATTTTGAGAACAGACATACAGTGTGGGAAACAAACAGTAATATATTTTCAAGTAAGTTATCTAATTCTAGCTGAGATCATCATACTGCAATTACTATCACAGCTTCAGGTATTTAAGCTGCCATTTACAGGTTAAAGCTGCTCATGTCTGCCTCTTTCTCATACACACTGATGGACGACACACAACAGTCCAGACCCTGGCAGTGACTAACAGGAGGAACCAGCGGTGTGCCAGATTTTCCAAATAAAAGCCCTCAGTTTCTTAATGAAAGACCAACATGCTTTAAAAATTGTGGGATTTTCAAAAATAAAATCCTCATTTTCATTCACTCACCGCTATGACTGATTTTCAAAATAAAAGCCCTGGAATAATTTTAGGAATTAAGCAAGTTTCTTCAAACTCACTTTTTTCAAAAATAAAAGCCTCCAATTACTTATTACTATGCTGTGAAATTTTCAAAATAAAAGCTCTCAGTTAGTTGTAGTTTATCAGCATCCTTTAATGTGTCTGATTTTCAAAATAAAAGTGTACTAGGGTTAAGTGACCCTAACCCTAGCATGAACTGCTTTATTCCCTGAGCTTTTTTTTAGCCAACTTTCTATTCAACATTTAAACAACAAGCAACAGCCACGTCTGACAGAAGACAGTACAAACACTCTAACAGCGACTAACGGGAATCCTGTTTCTTGATGGAAGATCAGTATGCTAAGATATAAGACAAAATATATGTATTCAAGCCTTTATTTAGATAGGGCAGTAGAGAGAAGACAGGAAAGTTGGGAGAAAGAGCAAGGGAAAAAGCAGAAAATGGCCTCAGGGCATATTCAAACCCGGGCCTCTGCAACAGCACTACGGTATATGGGTCACCTGCTCAACCCACTGAGCTATACTGCCATCCTAATTTCATATCTTGATAATGAAGCTGTGTCTTACCAAGCTTAGTAATGCCAATCTCTTGGAGATCTTCAAGGCTGATGTCCGAGACAAAGTCAATGTTCTCATACCCATTTTGCACGAGTACCTGGTAGTACTGACTCAGGCCCAGGTGAGACAGCCAGTCTGCCAGATTAGCCTAAAATAAAGACAAGGACAGACATACATTGGCACAGTTATGATGCTGTCATTGGGAAAAATGAGCTTCTCCACCCGCTGACAGAGTCGCATGTGTATATTCTTGTGTTCATCCAGCTGGCAAAATGTAACATCTCCCCCTTATTCTAGTTTGTATGGAATGGGTAAGATCCTTACAGGCTTGTGGTTGGGCAGCCAGTCTGTGGAGGGCAGCTTGCTGATCTCTGATATTAACTTCTTTCGATGTCCAGGCTTCATGACCCCAATTGCCGTCAGGTCCTTCAACGCAAAGCACACTTAGTCACATCATGAACTTACCACTTCTACTGTAGGTGGTGTTTTTTCTCTTCAAATGTAAACACTTTTACAGGCAGCTTTGACGTTTATACATGTGATGTGCCTTCAGGAATATTTTTGCTTTGGATAATCTCTGATGAGTGTCCCCTGCCCTTTGGGGATGTTTACATCATACCACTGTGTCTGCTTCAGTACACACACACACACGCACACATAATCACATTAAAAACCACACTCAAGGACAAACACAGAGTAGTGTTTACAGCACGGACGGGAACACGCGGCCATGTGTGAACACAGGTATGTAAATGAAGCAGACAGAGCATGAGAAGTGACTGGTTGAGGCTCAGGACTCACAACGGGGGGTCAGGTGACAGAGACAGGAGGGTCATGATGACATCATCCAGGTCAGTGGGGAGCTGATTTGAGAGCTGTGCTGGGCGGAGCCTTGACAGACAAGGGGCGGGGCGTGAGGGGGTCAGGGGTCATGACCTTACCTCAGGGGTCATGCGGCTAATGGTGTCTAGATCATATCCCGCGGTGAGGAAGTGGGTGGTGTAGAACTGCAGCTGAAACTCACCCAGCCACGCCACTACTGCCTGCTTCTAGAACACAGAACACAGAACACTACTGCCTGCTTCTAGAAGAGTCCACAGGCCTCTTCTAGAGCACAGAACGCAGGCCTGCTCTAGAACACAGGAGAGAAGACTGTTCTAGAAAACAGCACAGAAACGTCTAAAAATTCCAAAACGGAGCGTTGGCTAGCAAAGAAAGGGAACCTGTTCTGGAACACATAATGGGGAGCTGTACTACTAAACAGAATATAAAACATAAAAAAATCAGCCCTGCAATTATTCAAACTCTGCCTACATTTATACTCCAAAGCATAATGCTTTCTAATGTATAGCTGCTAAAATATGCAGGAAAATTACTTCAGGGTTGTCAGGAATAATAATATTAGCTGACTTTTTACTCCCACAAAATACTCCTCATGATCCACAAGGGTTACTTACAAATAGTAAGACACATTCTGGATAACAAATTAAGAATTAAGTGCAACTATAAGATGCCTGCTTACTCCTAGTGTTAATTAGCCAGCTATGTTTTGAGATCTCTGCCACTGAGATACATATCACCATCATCCCAATTCATAGTTTTCTGTCAAGTGACTGTTGCAGAGCACTAAAGGGCAAAACTGTTTCAACATAATGGATGCTCCAGTTTGAAACAATTATGCAAATTGTTCAAATCACAAATATTTAGATTACTTCTAGTAAGGGGAAATAAAAAACATATCAATTACTAAAAACAGCATCCCTGCCAGAGGTCTACTTCTTCTTCTTCTTCTTCTTTCGGCTGCTCCCTTTAGGGGTCCCCACAGCAGATCTGCCTCCATCTCACCCCATCCCTAACATCCTCCTCTGTCACACCAACCCTCTGCATGTCCTCCTTCACTACATCCATGAACCTCCTCTGAGGTCTTTCTCTTTTCCTCCTGCCTGGCATGTTTTCAACATCCTTTGTCCAATATATCCACTATCCCTCCTCTGCACATGTCCAAACCATCTCAGCCTTGCCTCTCTAACTTTGTCTCCAAATCGCTCAACATGAGCTGTCCCTCTGATGTACTCATTTCGAATTCTGTCCCTCCCAACAAAGACCTTAACATCTTGAACTCTGCCACTGTCTCCAAACCATACATCATAGCTGGTCACAGTACCGTCTTGTATATCTTCTCTTTCCCTCTTGCTGCTATCTTTCTGTCATAAATCACCATATCTCTCCCTTTACCAGTCATAGTCCCTACTCTCACCTCCACACTCCTGCTTCTCCTTCCCTGTCTCTGAACACACCTTCCCCCTATGTCTTCAGCCTACAGCAGCATAGTTTCCACTATCCAGAAATCTCATTCTTGTTTGACAGCAAAGATTTTAACTCAGGCTTGGGACTGGCACTAAGAAGCTCCCTGTTTGGCTCCCTGTTAAACAAGGGCCCATCCAGGATTTGAACCCAGGACCTCTCACACCCTAAACAAGAATCATACCCCTAGTACAACGAGCCACATGCTTGTTCAATGCTTGTGTGTATTATACGCTTTTTCCATCAAGAAAGTCTTCATTGTCAAAGCAATGATGGCTGCTAATTAGCTAATGTTAGCTAGCTAGCGATAATGCTGGTCCATCAGTCTTTAGTTTCAGGATTACTGTACTCAGCATTCTGCAGCAGTACGGGGCAGTAATATTTTTTGTTTTTATGACTGACCACCGACAACCTGAGCTGCTGTGGAAAAGGAGGGATTGGCCACTGTGATTGTATGATCCCAGGCAGTGTCATACTCTATGCTTTGCTAGACGGAGCGGCTTTTTAGTACATGAATCTGCATTTTGGTTAAATAAACCTGGTAAATACTTTTAAGATTAGGCTTAAAACTTTCTGTCTCTTTTGTCCTGTCTCCCTCCCCTCTCTTCTGTTCCTCCTCAGCCCCAACCGGTCGTGGCAGATGGCTGCACCTTCCTGAGCCTGGTTCTGCCGGAGGTTTCTTCCTGTTAAAAGGGAGTTTTTCCTTCCCACCGTTGCCAAGTGCTTGCTCATAGGGGGTCGTCTGATTGGGGTTTTCTGTTTAATATTGTAGGGTCTTTACCCTAAAATATAAAGCGCCTTGAGGCGACTGTTGTTGTGATTTGCCACTATATAAATAAAACTGAATTGAACTGAAATTAAATAATTGTCAGGCAGTGGAGGAAAGCCTTGTTTTGCCCTCCAAATGGGTGTTTACGTTAATTCGTTTGATTTCACATGAAAACTACGTATACAAGGGTGGTAAATCTAAATTAAACATAAAATTTGTGTTTTTCCAGAAACAGGAAGGGCTGAGAATTTTGTTGAAAGTGAGTTTAAACTTTGCCACGCACATTTGGCAATGACTATTTTGATGTTTTGTTTTGTTTTTTTTTAGACAGGAGATAGAACAAGCAACCCTAAAATTAAAGGCCTACCAGCATTACCACGTGACCCTGCTGCTGGTTATTTTGAGCTTCGTTTTTCTTTAAGGACCATTTCTTCAGGAAAAGTTAAAAAAAAAAAATGTTTACAGCACAGGCTATAAATACATTTTCATTTCCCTGCTTAGTATTTAGTTGTGACAGGAGTCTTCACGGTAGAGATCTCAAAACTCTAAGCACTAGATGTTATGATACTAGACACCACTAAGAGAAAACAATTTGGGTTAAATGACCCTTCAGAGATCAAATAATAAAATCTTATTTAAACCACTGGCACACATGCATTACTTTGTCAGTGACTTAAAGGACATTAAAATGAGATCAGCCAATGAGGAACCACTGGAACACTACCGCTTTTAATTCTAGAATACGCCGTCTGTTTGGTTCTAGAACACACAGAGGGAATACTGATTAACACAGAGCTTCACGGAACACTCAGCACTGCTGGCAGGTTCTAGAGCAGAGCGGCAGCATGTGGGTGTCTCAGTGTGGTGTGAGGGCAGGGGGCGGGTGGAGGGACAGAAGGCAAGACAGCAACTGACTCCTCGATGTGTCTGTCACTCTGCCTGTCTCCATGGTGACACACTCGCATGCCCATCCTCAGCGTGCCATCGTTTCAGGCGCAACACAACCACCCTGTGCCTACCGAACCCCCACCCTTGTAGATGTTCTTCCTCCCAAACCAGAGCAATACTTGAGAAGAACCAGAAGCAAATGAAAAAAAAAGGAAGCCCCAGAATGAATCAATCCACCAATCAAAAAACTCACTTTCCCATCATCCTCTTCGGCCTTCCGCTCAAAGGACCGCTGTTCATGAACTGTGCTGCTGGAAGAGCCTTAAGGTTGAAATGGTAAAGAAAGGCAAGAGAAAGAAAAAGAATAAATTACATTACTTTATAATATAATAATATAATATTTTAAAATTACATATATATATATTTCAGTCTTTTCTTTTTTGGTTAATTACACTTTAGAGCTAGTTGTTTATAAAATACTTGACTTGACAGTGCTTTAGTTTCTGGCTCATAGCTACAGTTATTTCTAGTCATGTATTTAAGAAATTGACAGCTTCCTATTAAATTGTGGTCCTCTGAAATTGACTGTCACAAAATCTCTGTTCTAGAAAATTAATATTACTCTCCAAAGGAAGCAAAAAAAAAAAAGAAAATTAAAATAGTAACTTATCCTCTAATTGTTTGTTTCTTAAAATGCTGGAAAGCCAATAAACCGTATTATTTGGTGATCAAAAGCATTCTTGTGTGGGTGAGAATCACAGGAGAAATGAAACCAAGCCAGATTTCTACTGCCTGTGGAGTCCTTCATAACAGCTTTCATACTTGGCTGGCTCTGCAGCGCTGTTTTAGCAGTACACTTCCCACATAACACTTAAACCAGTAGAATGACAGCAGATTAAACATGCTAATTTATGTGCGTCTTTTAAAGTGAGATTAGTAAATCAGCTACAGCTACAAAGTGCCCAAATTTAAGTGGGAAGCTTGAGACACCGTGAAAATGTCTACACCACGTACTGCATGTGCATATCAATACATAAAACTTGCTTTACAGACGTGCTAGTTTTTTTAGCCCCAAGTGAACACTCACCTGCCAACTGCACTGCTGTATTGAAGTGTGAAACTTGTAAACAGCTTGTGAAAAACAAAGTTTGTAAGTTGGTCCAATAGGATCATTAGCTAATCCAAACCTAAAGACTGCTCGTTTCAACATCAACTGGAAATGTTCGTCCTACTTATCCTGCTGGAACACAATGAAGCACTGGGACTTCTGCAGTCTCTCTCCTCATCCACGCACCCTAAACCCAAATACATTAACAGAACTACACTTTTAAAGTCAAATGTTTCACACTTTAAATATTTTGATTACTTTCCTCAGATACCATTTTATTGCACTCATATCAAAGGACTTATAAAGTCAGCTCCAACATTTCCAGTTAACATGTTTCGTTCACATCTTCTATGGAATTAAGTCAAAATAACGACAACACGACAATGACGACACAAAAAAAATCAACATTTAGTAGCCTTTCTTGTTCGGTTTACTTTAGTCTTCACAAACCTAAATGGAAAAGGATTGAGTTTTTCCTCACAGGTCATTATTTTTACACTGAGTAGACCGCCACGCTGCACACCCACAGCTTTGCTAATCTAGCTACCCAGCAATCACTTGGAGGCTGAATAACCATCAGCTGGCGGTCTTTTCTCCACGCCTCGTCATGGCTGAATAGTTCCAAATTAAAAAAAGCTAAACCAAAGTTGCGGACGTTGCTTCCACGTTGGTCCGAGGTGCTTCTTAAACATCGCCTGGACGTCCTTGTTAGACTTTCTACCAAGAGAAAGTTTGTGTTCAAGAATTGTTTTCTACTGTCTAGTTATCAATTACAATAAAAAAAAAAGTAAACAAAACAAAAAGTTTCTCAAGAGAAGAAAAACAAACAAGCACACATGTATACACCTCAAACTTGGAAACTCCCGCATTTGGATCTCCTTGTTTATCCTTCTGAGCTAACTATCTTCCTGTCTAAGTGACAGTGTTTATGATGCTGACACTGTGTTGTCACGTTGTCTGCGATGCAACAAATAAAGAGAATTTAGATGTACAAAGCTGCAAATAGCTTAGAAGTTTTTTTTTTAATAAACAGCCTCCCATAATACTAGTCAGTGTATGCGGAGAAGACGCTGTGTGGACATCTGTTCACAACCATGTACTAACCACATTAGTTGTCGTTGTTTAAAACAAAAACAAATGCATTTAATTCCTTCTTTGCAATAATCTAATCGATATTCCTCACTTTGTACGAGACGGTCTGATGCACCCTCTGTTCACCCTTCAACCATGTTATGAGTGTTAACGTTACATAGCTTATCCATCAGAAGGCACTCTGCAACTTCCCTGTTGCCAAAAAACCTCCGAGCAGATCCGGGCAGAGCATAAACAGGTAAATAAATAACTACACATATGAAATGTTTGGGAAATCTGTTTATGTTTCGTATGACTGAAAGAAAAAAAAATACTGGACAACATACTGGAATATCGTATTTTTTGATCACCAAATATCAGTATCCGTATCGGTCTTAAAAATCCTATATCGGTCAGGCTCTAGATGATGAGTAATATTCTAGCTAAATTCACACACGAACACTCAGGCTGCTACAACATTAATGGACAAGTGCAGGCCGAAGCTGACAAACAGGTGTCGCCTGGTCTTCCTTTTACTCTCCTTCCTCCTGACTGTGTTGATAAAACTTAGTACAGTCTGTGATTGCATATTGCATGTGTAGTACATTCCTCAGCCTGACAGGCCTCACACTGATGCTGTCCCATTATCCCTCACCATTCACGCTAACATCATGACGTGAGACTCACACACTTTTAAGTGATTCTTATGTAATTCACAAAATACCTCAAGTTCGCAGAAACTTAAAATATATAAGTTAATAGCTTATTATCTGCTTATTGCAAGCAAACCTTTGTGGCTGCAGCTAGAGCTCTGATTCATAAGAACAAGAAAGGATTCATCCCAAAAAGCAATGTCTCCGGCTGTTTAAAGCAGCTTTTTATAAATAAAGAATAACTTAAAATACTCTTCTTAAAGGACTGGGACTGGAAATGCTACTTGTGTTTGATCTGAACAGACAGGTGGTCTTTAGAGGGCCAGGCTGAAGAAAAAATAATTCATATAAGCAATCCAAAGAAGCCCCGAGGCACTTGTTGTACTTGTGAACACTGCCTTGATCATTTTTAATTGTCGTCACTTACAGACAAAGGCCTTTTTTTTCTCGAGTTAACAGATCACACAGATTTCCTTTCATGCAAGTAAAGACAAACTTTGTCATTTGTGCTTAAATCAAAGCAGCAGCAAACTTAAATTAAACCTGACACAAATGAACACTTCAAATAAAGACAGAGATATTGTGTTATGATGTATTTGGCTGAGTCTGTGCGCTTACTTGCTGACTGCTCAACAGACTGCGACTGCTCCAAGAGATGCTCCTTGGCTTTTACCGACTGAGACAGCACAGTGGCCAGGAGCTGTAACACAAAAAGCACACACAAATATGCTCACACACGCACACGTGCACATTCAGAAACATTTACTCAAGCATAATCATTCAAATCCCAGAGGTGCCCCGTGACTCAGCTCAGTGCTCAGCCCTCTGCCTCCTGTATGTCCTACAATTTTCTGGTACAGCAGAAATACCAGCAAGATATTTTTTTTAAATGCAAGACACTACCTACAGTAAAAATACACATTTTATACTCAGTGATAAAGTATCATTTTGGATGCGCTGCATTTGTTAGAAAGCAGAACTGCAGGATGTGTATCACACTATAGAAAAAAAAAAAAAAAAAAAAAAAAAAAAAAAAAAAAAATAAATTGGGAGGGAAATTTTT
>VVAS01081324.1:0-13003 GCA_015103295.1 Ptychochromis oligacanthus
ATAATAATAATAATAATAATAATAATAATTATTATTATTATTATTATTATTATTATTATTATTATTATTATTGTTGTTGTTGTTGTTGTTGTTGTTGCACACGCCATCAGTGCATCCGTTTCAGCTTAACTAACCACCCAAACAGAGCAGTGAAAATCCTGAGACTGTAGCTGACAAGAACTCTCGCCAACATTATGGACACTGAAACAGTATCTTTGTCTCTGTCTCATCTGTAGCGAATTAACAGTGACAAAGTTTCAAGGCTGAGTTGAGCTGGCCTCATCCTAATTAAAATATTCTGTGGTAGCACTTGTTAGTTTGAGCTGACTTTAAAAATCATTAGTTATTATTAATTAAGATATATGTATACATTTAGTATTGGTATTAGTGTCGATGACTGTCATTTTTCTATATACATGTATGTGAAAGGTCTATAAATCCATATGTGTGTGTGTTCTGGATCAGTGTATGGTGTTAAAGGCGTTGGTTGGGGGGCTCAGCGGGGACTGCAGCATGCCGTCTTAATTCAATTTAAAGCTCTATGTTTTGACAGGAGTTAAGAGTTAGCTGTAGTGGCAAGAAAGCTCAGCAGTCTGCACCAGAAAGATCAGAAACACATACACTTACCCACATATACATACAAGAATTCACTCAGTGCATCACAGTTGAGCTTGCATCTGAACTCACATTAAATGTGTTAAAATGTCATTTTAGTGTATCCTTCCCATAAGAAGCAGTGAAATCTTGTGTAGCACAGTGTTGTAATATAAGCATATAATAAAAGTCTCCATCATTGTCATTGTATTATCAGTGTTGGTTTCATAACTCCTCAAGGATCTAATACTGCATAATTTGATACAGAGGAATAGAATTAAATAACCGTCAAATACTTATTCAGCTAATGAGTGCCTCGAGGAATGAGCACTATTGTCCGCCATAAAATGATGGCGATAAATGGTAATAAAAATACCACAAATTAATAAACTCAAATCAGACAGCCACTCCTTCTCTCTCTCCTAATTACACATATCTTCAGTGAGGTTTGTGTACCTCTCACATGCTCAAGTATTCATGTGTGGGAATGTGTGGAGACAGTAAGCAATATGTTTGAAATTTGCATAGAGCTGGAAGAAAAATATATTAAAATTTTTTATATTGTTAGTAATTCTCCCATAAGGGGAAGGTCATTATAAGCTGTGCATGGTTTGCGTGTATATGTGTGTGTGTGTGTGTGTTGGCATATCAGTCCAAAGCTAGGTGCTGCTGTGTGTGTTTTTTTCTTTTTTGCAGCATGTTTGTGGTCAGATGCATATGTGTAGTATGTGTAGTTTCTGGACTGTGTTTCCACAGAGCCATGTGTGTTTGTATGTGCGTTTCTGTGTATTACAGATAGGAACACAGAAGGGAGCAAGAAAAAGATGGAGAGAGAGACGTGATTGCGGTATCCTGGTAGGTAGGTAGGTTATGGGGCCTATCTGTTTCACGTCTTCTCTTCCCATAGTCTGGTTTCCTGCCATTGATCAGAACAACCCACCTCCTCCCCTTTTTTCTCCTCTCCACTGATGGACGAGAGAAACCTGATCACCAAGCAAGCAGTTTGGGGAGGGGGGGCAGCAAGGGAGCACGGAGAAGAAAAGGGTGAAGGCATCAGTGCCGTCTGCAGCCTCCTCTGTCAACCATGCAGAGAACCCTGCAAAGAGCCACATCATAAATGGAGTATCTTATTCTGCCCTAATCTAATTTCTCCATTCCTCTCGGCTTTACTGTAAAATGAAAAGATCATCTAACTCTGTGTGTGTGTGTGTGTGGAAGAGACAGAGAGTGAGACAACAGAGGCCGAGCCATGGAGATCGCTAGCGGAGAAGTGAAAGCGAGGAAGAGAGCGTATGTTTTCCATGGAGCAGATGTTAGAGGAGTGTCACTCACTCGTATGGGGACCCCGCTTGCCGTAGCACCCTCAGAGCCATAACACAACCTCCCATCGTTCTCTGACACACAAATCTACACTCACACATGTCCACATGCTGGGATTTTGAGTGGCAGTTTCGCTGTTGCTCTCGCCTGCCGGGGGGGGTCATCACCTTTTCCATCTGTTCCTGATTGGCCCCCCGATGTGGAAAGTAGTCGCCTTACAAAGTCCTGTCCCTTGAACACAGAAAAAGAAGAAAAAAAAAACTGTGAGGTAGAAATCAGTGTTTGAATTTTGATCTTTTGAGGCAATTTAAAGTCTCAGAACTTAAACGTAAAACATCAGAATAGAGAAACTCTACTATGGTACGGGGCCAAAAGAGCTGCCCAGTGCAGTAAGAAAGGCTGGTGAGACTTATATCTGTGAGCCGAAACAAAAAGAGTTTTTCGGCCTGAGTATTCATCAGAGAAAATATGAGTCTCAGCAACTGGGGAGATAAACTGTCACCTGCCACTTGTGCTATGGTAGCACAAATCTTGCTAGACACTTGATAGCAAGTGTCTACAAAAAAAGTAGAGCGAGTCAATCATCAGTTTAACAAAATCAGAATTCTGTCATGCTAACTTTGTTGCACACAGGTGTATGTGTTTCACTGCATTATAAAATTGTATGTACTCATTTATTTTTTAACATCTTGTTGCAGCAATTATCGAAATCTAAAAGACATCAGGCTACAGTGCCATATATCTGTCAGACATAATAAGTGTGAAGTTGGGGAAAAACTGAGTTGAAATTAAATCAAAGCTGTGTTTGGAGCTACATAATAAAACCTATTTATGATGGTATTACACTAAAATATAATTCATCCTAATCAAATGTCAAATATAATTTATTGCAGCAGTTGGAATATCTGTTGCAGCATGTCTACATTTTTTATTTACTTCAGAATAATTATCATTTGAGGACAATGATGAACATTCAACCTGAGCCAGTAGCTTTTCATTTCAGTTGCTGAATAATGTCCAACTGTCCTGTTCATCGTCAGCTTCCCTTTATAAGAAGGACATTAAAAACCGTTAAAAGAAAAACAGTGGGCTCTATTTCATATTGCAGAAGTATTTATGATAGAATATTTGCCAGTAATAAGAAACCGTAATCTGAGAATTTGTTGGGTGTTTGTTTATGAAAAAGTCACTGCCATAAAGTGCTGCTGAAGTTTAACAGACTCATGTTACCCCACAGGTTTAGAAAGAATAACTATTGCTTTTTAATAAATGAATAAGTAATATTTTTTGTACTCACTCAAATACAGCTTAATCTTTAGATGTTTCCCCTCACACACAGACTAATTTTCCTACATTTTATGGATTTCTTTCTCATTCTGATCTCTCTTACAAGTCAAGCCAGACTTCGGGTCAATACTACAACCCAATAGGACCACACAATCAGGTCCCAAAACCTCTATAGGCTCCTTCCTTCATTGTCACAGCATTACTGACAAATTATTCACCTTCGGTCTTTGCGCTGCAGTACAGTCACAAGGAAGGAGGAAAAAAAAAGAAAAAACAACCCTATTTTAGGGTCTTTACCCTAACATATAAAGCGCCATGAGGCGACTGTTGTTGTGATTTGGCGCTATATAAATAAAATTGAATTGAATTGAATTGAAAAAAAAAAGAGCAGACATGTTGATGAGGTTAAATTAAGTATGGTAATGCCTCTTTCCCATATCAGGGTGGCAGCTGACATGTGTTTAAGAGATAAAAATTGTACACTGCTGTCTGTGTTAAATGGTTGGATAACCTTTAGTAGCACTGAGTGCTATGACAAAACAAACTCAACACAACAAGTGTTCTGTTAAAGGTGTAGCTTTTAGTTTGTTAGCATTTACCTGGAACTGTTGTGGAACTGCAGTGTGCTCTAAGTTTCAGTTCCTAGATCAGTGTTATTAGAAGCCACTGATTCTGGCCACTGTTAGCACATTTAAGACAGTATCCACCTTAACGAAATGATGTGAATGAAGACTGAAGCAAGACCGTGGCCTGTATTTGTATTTCTCTCTTAATATTTGGGAGGTTTAGCATTTCTCAAGCAACCCCAAGTTCGAAAAATGACTCAGTTCAGATACATATTTACCACACAGCAGCATGAAATGGGAAAGAAAAAAAAAAAGGCTAAAAACCAGTAAGAGTTCGTTTTATCTACAGCGAAATCTCCCACAGATGTGTATGCATTTATCAAACTGACTGATCTCCTCTGCTCACCTGCACATCCTGCTGCACTGCCATTGTGTTTCTGCTCTAAGACTTGGGAAACGCAGACACAGAGAGGCTTTTTGGGGGGATTATAATGGGTTGAAGGAAAAACAGGCTGGTGAATGGAGAGAACTAGGTAAAGTGGTGGGAGGTGAGTGGTTGGACAGAGGCAGAAATGGGCTTTGTGCTGTTAATCCAAGCAGGATGGGAGGATGGAGAAGATGAGCCAAGAACCGTCTGTATCCCCTGACTGTTAAATGCCTGTATATGTATGTGTGTATAATAAAGGATCACTGAGTGAGGGGTACATCATTATCAAGTGGTCTGTGAGCATGTGTACAAAAGATGCACACATACAGAAATTTGGTAACACCTTCCTTTTTTAAAATCTCCTTTATTAGAATTAGGATTTGGGCTAAATAAATAAAAATACCTCAAAGAAAACTTTGCAGTCATCATCCCTGCTTTAAGAAAGAAATACTGTCTGGTTTCACATTGTAGTGAAAGCAAAGCCATTGCTGAGGAAACTGACACCAATCAATCTGAGGAGACTTTTGTTTGTGAGCTATGATAAAAAAAAAAAAAAAAGACACACATACACAGAGCGCATAAGCACATTTTCCTGAGGCATTTTGTGGTTTCTCCTTAGTAGTTTATTCCCAGTCTGCTGAGCTAATAGAGTCAGAAAATGAATTTACTCCCAGTCACCAAAGCAGTTTTTAATAAAAGGCAAATTCTCTCTCTGCGAGAGTTATTGCCAGCAGTGTCCTTACCACCTCAGAGACCAGCAATTATACCCTAATGGCATTATGCTGTCTCGCTAACAGTTATTAGCATTAAAACCACTCATACAATATATGCAAAGTTATTATTTGCAATTCTTGAAATAAACAAATACATTTATGTAATGTATGTATTATGGAGAAAATTCATATTATGCACAAGTTCTCAAAAGACATAAAAGTTAAATATGAGGAAAGTGAGAACTCTTCATAGTCAGAAACATGAAGCTGATTTATTTTAACCAATCTAATTTGCTTTAAATTAAACCCTTAACCCCTTGCCCATGTATTAACTGTCTGCATAAATGGATTACAGTGTGTTAAGGCACCTATGCTGTGCTGGTCACTAGTGGAAAAGGAGGCATTTTTCTGTGTAAATAAATGATTTAATACATTGAAACTTTTCCCTTAATTCACCCTGAGAAACTTCACAAAAAAAAAAACCTAAGGTTATGCAAAGGAAATTAGATGATTTCATTTTCCGTGCCTTGAGAGAAAAAAGCAGCAGCTGTCGTATTTGTAGGAGTTAATAAATGTCATGGCCAGAAACTGAAGTTTATGCCCATGACCGGTGTACACACCCTGAGTGAGGCTGCTGAACGGCCGCAGAGAATATACTGCGCTTACTGTATTCTCAGGCCCCACTCATGAACAGTATGCACACTTTCAGAACTCTGCTGACTATAAAACAAGCTGCGTCCTAATTAAGTTTTCACCTTTTGTCATTTATTTTGTCTGTGTGTGCAGATTTGCAATGAGATTGCATGGATAAGATGGATTTAAAATGCCTGATGCATTTGCATCATATAGATATGCTACATTTTTTCTTACATAATCTAAAGCAGCTCCATCTTAATATTCTCATGTTTGCTAGTTGGTAAAAGTGAGCTAAGAAATATGCTAAAAAAATATATCTTGGGAAAAATATGGTTGAATATAACCTACATTTTTCAAGCTTCTGTAAGTATCACACACACAACATAAATTTAATTTTTTAAAAGCAGTAGATATTTGATTTACCAAGTTCTTTATTTTAACAGATAGACATTACATATTTTTACTATTAATCACACAGTTAAGAGTTGCTTAAGTAAATTAATTAATCTTGAATGTAAATGAAATTTGTCTATGATGTCATCCTTACAATATTTAAATACAAAGTAAAAATGTATATGTCAGAACTACACACGCCTCACATATTTCAAACAAGGAAACACTCCAGTAACAAATCTAATAAATACAGCCTGTAATAAATCACTAATTATTTACAGAAGATCCCTTTAACAGCTTTGGACTGTGCATCACTCAGACCCACAGGTCCCCATTCTCTGTACCCTCTGCGCTAATGCAGCACTAATGCAGTGAATGGGGGGCTTGTTTTTATTAGCCAGTGTCCCACTGTTTGGATAATCTCTCGATTTACCAAAGCCCCTCGTTGACAGCCCTCCTCGTTGAGTCCCGAGCCCCTACAGGTGTCCAAACACCAGCTAATGGAGCCAGCACACTCTTTAGGCAGAGAGATATATGGACTCCATTTTGTCAATGTAAGATTTTTCACTGCTGGGCAGCATATGAGTCAAACTCCCAAATTCATCACACAGATAGTTTTGGCAACTCTCATTTTGGCACAGACTCAGAAACACACCATGTTAAATTAAATAATGTGCAAAAATAGGACACTCAGATGCTTCCGGCAAGTCCGTCTCCCATGCTAGCTGTCCAGCAATCAACACATGTCAAACATAATAGGCATCAATTGTAGTGTGTTTATGAGTGCCATGTGACTAGATATCAAAACAAGAGCATCACTACTTTGATTCCACGGGAAATACACAGCAGAAAGTACTGATGGCAATAAGTGGGATTTGCACATTTATATGTGACTTTTTGACTGTTTCAGTGAAGCTAGAGATATTTAGCAGTAAATTTATATTTCTTTGCACCTTTTCCAATGAGAGAGAAGTTGAAAGACTTTTGAGATCTTATAAATGAAGGCGAAAAAGTTGCTGCAAGTTGATTCAAAACACAAGGTAGTCTGAAAAATATGCAGAAGCTTTGCAGCAGCTCAGTAAAAAATGCTAATTTTTAATTAATCTCAAGGCACGTGAATGCCCCCAAAATTGCAACTGTGTAATTAAATATTTGTCTTCTTGATCAGACTTATAGGAACATGCAGTAGGTTTCATTATCTTTGCTGTAGGCTGTGCCTCCATCTATTAAAATCATCTGAAGGCACTGAAAAACTATCATCTTGATCTTAACTAATATTTCCTCCTCTGATATGTGCAAGGCAGCAAAAAGAGGGAGTACAATAAGAGAGTTGTGTATGTGATTGGTTTTTAATGTCAGCCCATTGGAATGGATGATGAGTTCACACCAAGCCATCCAGGGTGATGACGGGATAGCTCCTAATGTAGACAGCCATAAACACAGCAAGCCATCTCTAATCCTGAGAGGCTCCTTTGTGTACCTCACACTGCACAAACTGTTTTGATGAATCTCCCGACCCCTGACCCTCTGATGACGGATAACGCTCTAAGGGAAAATGTAACCAGAAGGCAGCAGATCGACCCGGCCATCCTGTTTGGGAAATGAAATGCACTGTTGCTTCATCATCCAAGTTTCAGTCTATATCCTGTGGAGAAAGGCGTGAGTACAATGTAGAGGATTTAGTTTTACTTGCATTAATGTGAATTCCAATTTACAGTATATTTAAAATTTCTTTCCATTAGATGTTTAAATTTATGCAAACTATATATTGAATATTTTAAATTCAAATAATTTACTTGAGTTAACTGAACGAGCTGAAAAACTCAGCTCAGAATAAAAACTGTTGTCCGGTACTGACGTGGTTTAACATCTGGGGCTCAGACATAATCACTTGTCATGAAGTCTAAACTACATTTCTACCGCATCATACAAACACTCACACAGGATTACACTGTGCCTCAATCATAACCTTTTTAAAGTCAGTATTGTCAATTACATGTTAACAATAGCTAATAACAATTTAATAAATGCCATTACACTGAAAGATAATATGTTAAAATAGTTAAATTGTAATTTGTCCTGTTTATAATTTAAAAATTATTATTAGTTTTAAATTACTAAATATTAATTTGATGATTATTTGCAAGAGTAATATTTATCTGTTTTTGTACATAAAAGAGCGATATAGTTTAAACAGAATGAACTGTACTGTTTTCTCTGACATGAAAATCAACACAAGCCCATCCACATACACACACACACACACACACACACACACACAGTCACAGTGTACAGATCCACAGACACACACAGGTCATGTCTCCTAGCACAGAGCCTGTTTGTAAGAGCAGCGCATTTGTGAACCTGACAGTGGAAAATCTGAGCCTCTCCTTCAGCCTCCGTTTGGTCTTGGCGTTTTGATTTGTTTGACAGGGGAGAAAATTATAACAGCAGGGGGAAAGAAATATGAAAATATGACTGGTAATACTTTCAAAACACAGATATTTTCCCTGCTGTCTTTGCAGAATCCATAGTGGGAGTCTGCATGTGTATGTGTGTTTGGACTGTTTGGGCTTGTACTATATTCTTGTGTTTGTATGCGTGTTTACATATACTGTTCATGTGCATGTGTGCACACATGTGTGCACTTCAGGATGCAACGCTACAACTATGAATCATCTTTACTGATGACATGGTGCGCTAATCGTTTGTCTATATATTGCAGGTTTGTTTCCATATCTCAAGGGTTTCTTGTGGTCTCCTCAACATTTCTCTGACTTGATTCCATGATCTTCATTTCATTCATTTATTTATTTATCCAGTTTGCTTTATTGCTTTGATTCTCTGAGCCTGCGGTTATTTTGTTTTAATGAACGCCTTATACTTCTCCTTTGTTAGAGTCAGTAACTGAACTTTTCAGAGTAAACTTTCTCATTGGAGATGATGGTTCAGTTGAGGAGAGCAAACACAGACTGTTCTTTGATTATTCATAAATCTGGCATATTCACCCAAGAAAATGACCCAGGGAGTAAACTCTGAGAAAATTACACCGCAAAGATAAAAAAAATTTAACTTTGTCAGTGTAACATCTTTGCATCCTGATTTCAGACCATATTCCTTCCATGTTTATATTACTAAACATTATTACTTTTCACTTTGGGAAAACACCTCATGCTGCCAAAACGACACATTTTGCTACCGTCGACCTCATGACCCTTTGGCCTTATCCTAACCACAGCCACGTTCCCTCACTCTAATAAACTCAGCAGCCACTTAAATACAGCCAAGCCTGAAAACCTGCATGATAATATTTTATAATAATTATTAATGTAACACTACAATTTAGTGCACCACAATTGCTGCTGTTGATAAGACAGAAAGCTGAATGTTGTTTTAGGGTAAAATGAGAAGAGCTATGGTTTAGCTGTGTTTGTGTTTGAATCCTGACTGATCACTCATCAGCTCTTGTGCATGTGCTACAGCTACTGTGCACATAACAACTCACCTCCCCAGAGAGTGTCAAGATACAGTCATCTTCAAAGAACCAAAATATGTTTAATTGGCTTCCAGCAATAACACAATGGTCACTTTCAACAACCAATAGCAGACTCTCAATGTAATTTTGCTATTTGCTGAGGTAGAGCTGCTGCCCTGCTTCAAAATAAATCTTGTTTTGACACAAAACTGTGTAATGATTTTTTTTTTCCAGTGGAACATTAAGGAGATGAATAATGAATGAACCTTCATCTTGTCATGGAACGCTGTTGTTCTTGCCCTTATAGTGTGTTTCACACACTTACTGAGTGGACATAATCTTTATTGGATGAGGCATGCAGCATAGCTAATATATCAGACAAGCTTGTGGTGCAGCAAGTCACAGAGATTAAATGACTTCAGTGTTTGGGTTGCAAGGGCTGAGTGTTGGTCATCGCTCCATGCCAGAAATGAATCTAAATCATTCAGAGGCAAAAAACAGACACAGAAAACACTGATGCTATTGTGCAGTGTGCAAACCTAGTAAAGCTGTTAGTGAGGTGGAGAAAGGCAGTAAGGAAAGAAGAGGAAGACAGATTGAGGATCCAAAATAGTGGAGAGTCAAAGTGAGGAAAAAGATGGATAATTAAATGAAACAAAAGAGGTGTGAACTAAATGCAAGAAAGGCACAGAAGGACATTAATGATAAAAGAAGAACCAGATAAAAAGAGAAACAGGAAGAAAGTGAATGAACGAGAGGGAGTTTTAGGAGAATCAATGCAGTGTCTCTCCACTGGGACCAAGCTAACAGCACAGCAGACCGTGGATCTCAGGTGTCCAGTCGATGGCTGATGCATTAGGCTGCTGATACCCGCCGCTTTGGGTTCAAACACACATTTTCTTAATACAACATGAGCCCATTTCCCCCCCTCATTAATCATGTAACCTGATTAGGGCTAGAGATCTGGCCTGTACTGAACCTTGCTCCACTCGCCGCCTTTCATTTTGTCAGGCGCACACATGTGAGAATATACATGTGCATTTATGCAGCAATATTAACCCATGGTTTCCCATATGCCGAAAGGAAGATGTGTAGATGCAATCACACTAAAGCTTATGCATATGTCTTTATACATTCACACAGCTGTGTTCACAAGGTTTAGTACGCTGGAGCTGTTGCTCTTTTTGTTGTATCAGCCAAAATTATCTTTTTAAATAAACATTAACCAGGATCCATCTGTAACAACATTGTAAATATATTTAAAAAATACTAATTTCTTCTTAAAACAGCCAAAGAATGCAGTTTTCAGTAAACCTTTATCAAACTTAAATTATTGGTTAAGTTAATGGTTTAATGTTGTGGCTTTTTGGTGTGTTTTTTAAAAGATTTTGGTTGACAGTGAAGGCCTATGGCATCGAGGACTACACGGGATAAATAGGAGGGATAATTTTTTGCGATCAATTTATTGTTGGCTTTGTTTATTTATGGTACTGTTTGAGAAGATGAGAAACTATCAGGCTATCTTTGAGACAAAGTTACCTATACCCCTCATTCATTTTTGACTCCTACCTGTTTGTACTATTTTACAAAATAGGTTGGTGGACAAAAGACAAAGTACCATCACATAAATACACTAAACAATAAACTAGGAGGACACAGCACTGAGAAGCTATAGCTGTGTGTGGAAAAATGTTCTATACCTTTACAAAACATTTTTTTAAATTGGAGACCCCAGAGTGTTATGATTATGACTAATTTAAGCCGCTCATCAGGGTGAAGAGTGTGAAAGACAGACTGACAGATAGAGTTAAACCTAATACCACTGAACTAAATACCTCTCTGGTATTCATCAACAAATGACAGGTCTAATCATTGATTTGCTCAGGTTTGTTGAAATGCAGTTTAAGCGAACTGTGACAGATAACCCAACACACTTTAACTCCTGGGGTTCACATAATGCCGTTTTGTCATTTGGCCTGGATAACTTAAAACCAAAGCTAATTTTTTTTTATTTTTTCTGATTTTCTCATAAACATCTGTGACACATGGATGAAGCGACAGTAAATATTTGCATTATTCTTACTTTGTCACCTTGCTCACCTAACATATGTTAACTGCTTTCCTGTGCCTTGTTCTTACCAACTCACATTATCACAAATACAGAGGCTGCTAGGGTGAACGGCTATCAGACCTTCACTTCAGTAAGATGCACATAGACACACACACACACTTGATTGGACTTTTTAAGCACTCATCTTTTTTCCCGACCTGAGTATTTCAGGTGAGAGGACATGTCAGAGATTCCACAATGCTGATTTTGCTTCAGCAGTTGGAAATGCTGTTCAGTTTGTCCACTTAAACTTCATTTGACTTCAGCTTGTTTACGGATGCGTACAAATGAGCAAACATGCATGCACACATATGCACACACACGCACATATACATAGTTACCACGGTATATCTGCCAGCACACAATATGTGAGTTGATTTTCTTCTCCCTACTTATACTTGTTGTGCCAGCAGCCCCTATTTGTTTGACTTTTCACAAAACCATGAATTTAAACATTTAAAGATAGAGATATTTTGATCTTATTATACTGCATAAGTAATCCTATGCCTTTAAATTCTTCTCTATTTTTCTTTTTTCTTTTTTCACGTGTGTGTACATTCAAAAGTTTTATGCTCAGTTATCATTAACATTTAACCACGTGTTTTATCACTAATGATTTTACAGATGTAAGAAGTATCATAGAAGCTGAACAATCATCTAACACATAAACAATTTGGATAAGTGAATAAAGACTACCTGTGCACTACACCTAAATGAAAGCCATTGCAAATTATGTGTACAATACCTCTGTAGCTAGGTCTGTATAACTTCCTAGTTTAATATTACAGGGTAAGTTCAGTTTATGGATTCTTGATATGACATTATGAAGGCACTAAAGGTATTAGCTGTCTCCAATACTGTTACTGTGTTTTTTGGACTGTCTAAACTCAAAATAAAGCATTTTAATATATTTTATGTTACAGAAAACTTGAAATCCTGCACACTATCAACATGAACTGATTTTATAGATTAAAAGCAAAACAAAAAACACTTGTCTATAAAGCCTAAAATACTTAGTTTGATTACATTTTATGTCAAAATTGCATTTTATAACTTGAATATGACAGCCTGGGAATTATGATTTAAAAACTGAAGTAGAAAGAATGTTATGGTGAGAACTCAGGCAAGTAAAATTAAATAAATGAAGTTTAACACCCCCCAAAATAAAACCAGCATATTTCTAGCATTTAATAATAAATGCCTATTTTATGTAAGTACATGTGACTAAATTCATTTTCATTTTTTGAACTTCTGGCTCTCTATTCTCTATTGAAGGTACATAGTTCAAGCTGTGCTTGATGGTATCGGGTTTAGTTTCTCACTTCAGATCAAAATTATATATAACTTAATAATAATGCTAAGAAATAAGGATTTAATTTGCAACTTCTACTAAGTGTCTGGCTCCATTCACAATTACATTTTCATGGACCTTACTGAGTTCCTTCCTGAAAGTAGGGATAATGTCAAGTTTGCTCTAAGGGA
>VVAS01081377.1:1967-12458 GCA_015103295.1 Ptychochromis oligacanthus
AAAATTATAATTATTTTTTGTTTGTTTTTTTTTTTTTTTTTTTTTTTGGACACAGATTAAAAAGTAGGGCTTGCAAAAGCACAGATATGGCTTTAAAAGTATTGAGCAAAACTGTTTCTTGGCTATACCAAAAGCTCAGACTTCGTTAGACTCAACTATAATACCACATGTCGAGCGCATATTGAAAACACATTTCCTCGTTAACAGAATGGCGTGGTGAACGGTACACCAGAGATGTTCAGGCTGCGCTCGTGTGTCAGAAGGAAAACCGATTCAATAGACAAACGCTTCTGCTTCGACATTGAGGTGGTGGAGAGGTGAGATGCAAAGAAAACCAAGAGACTGTGAATTAAAAAAACTGAGATTTTGCTGCTGGATTTAGCTTGGGTAAAATAATCTTGCTTTACCTGCAGACACGGCGTCATCACCCTGCAAGCGCACTCCGAGGCCAACAGACGGCTGTGGATGGAGGCAATGGATGGGAAAGAACCTGTATGAATATATCAATCATTAATAACCTATCACTGGGGGAAAATTACTATAGGTTAACTAGAAAGCAGAGGCAGCCAACCTGCAGATATTATTATACTTATATACTTCTTATTATACTTGTTCTTGCAACTAATCAACCTTTTATCCCTCTTTTTTCAGATTTACACTCTGCCTTCCCTGCTCAGTAAAAAAGAGGAGAGTAAGTGTTAAATAGCTTTTTATTTAATTGTGAATATAATGTTTATTGACATCTTATAGCATGTGTTGCAGCGTCTCAGAAATTTTAATTAATATTATGTTTGTTTTACAGCATTTCTCAATGACGCAGGCTTCAAATTTGTTAAGAAGTGTATCAAGCTGGTTGAAGCGAGAGGTATTCTTCATCCTTAAAATATTCATATCGGAAAAATTAAACCTTAGGAGTATTTATTGTGTTGTATATGTTAAAACCTGTCTGCAGGCATTACCACTCTGGGACTCTACAGGACAGGAGGCGTGAACTCTAAAGTACAGCGGTTGATGACGAGTGTGTTTGGTAAGAAAAGCCCTGCCATTTCTCTGCATGGGTAAGTTTTATTCCAGCACAACAAATATCAGGTATATTTAAAATTCCATCATCCACAGCCTCCACAGCTGCCTCTGACATGCAGCTGGATGCAGATGCCTGGGACACCAAGACCATAACTAGTGGCCTAAAGGATTATTTCAGGTAACATACAGCACCTTTTTTTTCTTTCCAAACAACACTGCCTATGAATTATGAATTTATAATTTTTAATGTGTGTGCAGGTGCCTGGCAGAACCGCTACTGACATACAGGCTGCATAAAGATTTCATCAGGGCTGCAAGTAAAATCTTACTACCTCTTTCAAAATACAGAGTACACAAAACAGCTTGACAGACAACATTTTAGCAGTATTTAGATTGAAACTGTCACTTCATACATTGTGTGTGATGTAAACCGAAGCACACCATATCCCTCTTTCCGTACTCTGTGGTTGTTTAAAGGGTATGATGACCAGAAGCACAGAGTGAGAGCGATTCATGCTCTTGTACACAAACTACCAGAAAAAAACAGAGCAATGTTGGACCTCTTAACCAACCACCTCCTTAAGTATGTGCATTTTGATTTTAGAGTGCTTGCTTTTATACAGTTATACTGTTTGTTCCTCGATAAATAATAATGCTCATTGTGTGTGTGTGTGTGTGTGTGTGTGTGTGTGCAGAGTGTCCTCTCACAATGACCAAAACCTGATGACTGTGTCCAACCTGGGAATGATCTTTGGCCCCACCTTGATGAGGTCCCAGGAGGAGACAGTGGCTGCAATGATGAACATCAAGTTTCAGAACATTGTGGTGGAGATTATCATTGAAAACCATGACAAGGTGTGCTTACAGACACACACACAAACACTTTAATGCACACAGACATACACACACTTAACAGAAATATATACTCTACGCTCCTGTCAGATCTTTGGTGAGGCCCCAGACCTTTCAGTGCCGTTGCCTCAGGCTCCGTCCTCTCGGTCGACTCCCCGGAGGAGCAAAGCCATCTGTCTGTCATCTGGAAAGAGAAGGGCCCGTCTTTACCCTCCTGCTCTCTGCCTGGCAGACAATGACAGTGAGTCTTTCTGCAGCTCGTAGCTCCTTTATCTCATTAATCATTAACACACACCAACTAAAAACATTTAGTTAAACACTTTGCTTAAATACGATTACAAGTTACAAGACATCCACATCTTGTTACTCCTTTGTAGGGTCTGCCCCAAGGTTGGGAACCATTAGACTAACCTAACTGTACATAAAGTTGTTAAAACTGCAGTAATGTTATCCAATACAGCTGAAACATTTTCCCTTTTGATACTTTTACACATCTTTTATAATTTTATAGTTTTTTTGGATGTAGGACTCTTACTTTTAATGGAGTATCTTTACTGTAACTCTTTCGAACATGAGATACATGACTTTGCTTAAAGTGACTCGATTCTGTCCTGCACATAGGTCGTCTTTTTTTAGTGTTCATGGCTTCCTTCATACGTATCCACGACAGTGACAGAAAAAGCTACAGGACATGCACAATAGGCTCTAGTGAAGCTTAACCACACTTGCGAATGTTGATTCCTCTCTGTAACTTTGTAACTGCAGCTCTGTGTGTGTGTGTGTATGTGTGTGTGTGTGTGTGTGAGAGAGAGAGAGAGAGAGAGAGAGAGAGGCGTACTCTGCCCCTCTGAGAGATGGATTGCCAACAGTGGCAATGCATCATAGACAAATTTCTTAATACAATTGCATATTAATGCTGGTTAGGGCATTATTTAGTGAGGTGAGCAACAGACTTGGGCAGTGCAATGGTGATCTTGTGCATACATACTCAGTGCAGCTGCATGTAGTTTAGTTTAGACTCGTGCCATGTTGAAAATGATATGTAAATGTTACAAGGTCTGAGGGTAAAACTGCAGTCACTTTTATGTAAAAGTGAAGAGGACGCTCATTCACACATGGAGCCTATGTGTTTTAATCCCATCAGATTAATCAAAAGGAGTCTATATCTAAAAGAGTATTTTGCTGTATTGGTACTTATACTTGAGTAAAGTGTCTCAGTACTTCTGCTTAACTTTTGTACCACTAAAGAAACTGAAAGGAAGCCAAGGAAGTGAAGACAGGAAGTGTATCAAGGTGACAGAGAGACAGCAACATTTACTTTGAGGCCTCTGAGTTATCGCAAACTAAGTCAAATTATTCAGCTACATCTGTCACACCTTACCTATTGCAATCTATTTATGCTGTGTCTGTTGATCAGCAGATTTCTTATGCTCATTACTGAAACTTACCTTTGAATGTGAGTCTGTGGTTCTAATGAGCTTAACTTCATCATGCCAACATGCAGCAGATAATACTTACCATGATCATCATCTTGGTTTAGCACTAAATTCACATTCAATTCAAAGTACCAATGAAGCTGATAGGAATATAATTAATTTTGCAGGTATTTGATTAAAACCCAGAGGTATAAAACAGACTGTTAAAATTTAGAACTGATGAATATACTAGATTAAAGTCAAAGGTAATGCAGTTAATCTTGAGGGGAACATATCTTTACAAAATATTAGGAAAATCCATCCAGAATTGGTTGCGATACTTCAGCGTGGGCTAAAGTGACTGACAAACCAACCAGCACTTTAGCAAGGCTAAAGCAAGTGTAATGCAGACGATGCGTGGTGTACCTTGTTTTCCTGGAGCTGTATTTTTTCTTCCACTGATAAGTTTGTGATCAGTGGAAGTTGTTTTGTTGGCTGCTCTGTTGTAATTGTAAACCACCTAGTAACTCTTTGGAAAAGTGTTATATAAATAAAGCTATTGCTATTATTGAATTGTGGTTGATAACAGAAACCTTTTCAAGTGTTGTTATGGTATTGAGCTCATGTCTTTTTTTTACTCTTCCTCATTTTGAATTGCAGTATAAAAAGAAGTCTCAAAATCAGGTAGTAGAGCTTCAGCCAAGCATTTTTAATTGCTCTGAACATGGCATTATCAAAAAGAAAATAATAATAATAATAAGGTGGTAAGAGAATAAGTCGCAACCAGCAGTACACACAGTGTGATAGTGGACTAATACAATAACATTGGGAAAGTCTCAGGCCATTCATCTATGTGATTTTTTTTTTTAATTTCTCCCTCTAGGTGACACATTCAGTAGCAGCCCCAGCACGACCCCGATGGGCAGCCAGGAGTCTCTGTCCTCACACTCCTCTGAAAAGAACGGATTGTCTCAGACCTCTTCTCCGTCCTCTCCTGCTGCTGAGCCCACCTCACCCTCTTCAAAACAATTCTCTCCTCCTGCAGCTTCCTCTTGCTCACCACCACAAAACGGGAAAGATCAGGAACCCCCGAAAGACAGTGCTGCCTCTCCCCACCTCCTGCTTTCTGCATCCTGGACGTCCACTCAGCTCACTCCAACCCAGCAGACGTCCTCTGTCTCCTCCTCCACATCCTCTTTACTCTCTGCTGTGGAGAGGTCTGTCAAAAGAAACTCAATTGACTCCTTGCCTTCTGGAAAAGAGTCAGGCTCTCCTTCCAGAGCTTCCACATCCACTGCCCCCACCCAGCACTCATCAGTAGAGTGTGCCTCCTTGCTCAGGGAGGCTGGACCAGTTCAGAGAGTGGCGTCTGTCTCTTCTCTGAAAAGCACCCATTCGGTGGATCAAAGAAATGCACCCAGTGCCACTGTAACGGACACCAGAGTGTCAGATTCTACCTCTCTTCGACAGCTTAGAACTACTTACCGGACTGCCTCCTCATCCTCCTCCTCCTCCTCCTCATTGTTTCCCTACCGGCTTTCCACATCTTCCTCTCTCACCTCCTTACACATCTCTGAGGGTGCGTACATCTGTTCACCTGTTCCTGTCAGCTGAGTCTTATGCAGAAATACAAAGCTAAAGGTGTAGTTTAAAGATCTCTCACTTGTTTACTTCTGATTTCTTGTGTGGCATATAACAGATTACAAAAGCTGTCATGGATCGGTGCAGAGTCTCATGTCATTGGACCCACAAGAGGCTACACACATGCGCAAAGCTTCACGCATCCGCTGTGGCTCAGATCTGACCTCGAAACACTCTGCATCAAGCAACGGTTATCAGAGGCCTGGATCATTGTGAGTGCCTGTAAAACTGATTTTATGTTAGATATTAAGGCGATCTAATCACACAGAGTTTTGCCTTTGATCTGTGCTCTCAGGCAATGAAAAGCTCAGGAGGAAAGCAGACTGCATGGCTAGGGAAACAGCTCTGTGCTCTCTTCTTCACAATTTTGAAGAATACTCATCTCTAACCGGTCAAGGCAGATGACTGCCCCTCCCTGAGCCTGGTTCTGCCAGAGATTTCTTCCTGTTAAAAGGGAATTTTTCCTTCCCACTGTCGCCAAGTGCTTGCTCATAGGGGGTTGTCTGATTGTTGAGGTTTTCTGTCTAATATTGTAGGGTCTTTACCCTAAAATATAAAGCGCCTTGAGGCAACTATTGTTGTGATTTGGCGCTATATACATAAAATTGACTTGAATTGAATTGAATATTTCAAAATAACAGTCATCCCTGTGGATTGTACCTGTTGGCCTTCCATTAAAGTAAAACGGTGAAATCTACAAATAAACAACAGATCAGCTGCTTGTTATTAGATGGTTTTCTCAAACCAGACCTGGTCACTTACTTACCCTCAATAAAAGATGGAAATTACCTCAGGAAATATATTTCAGGTTATGTACTGCAGATGACAATTTTGTGTTTGTGTGTGACAGTTTATCAACGAGACTACCACAGCGCGAGAGTTCGATATTCTCCTCAGCATTAGACGTATGTTCCAGTGGAAGGTACGTTGACATTGAGGTTTTTAAGCTATCCTCTAGCAAAGAATTGATAGAGGAGATCCTCCTTAACTCTCTCCCTGTTTTAATTCTTTTTGTTCTCTTAGGGAAGCTAAAGCTCTTTACTCCTGTGAGGCAGAGCACAGCCATGAACTAAGTTTTCCACAGGGGGCGCTGTTCTCAAATGGTAAGATTTCATTTCCTGGAGGTGTGCTGGCTCTGTTTTCCATTTTCACCTGGTATTGAGATGTCTTCGTTTTCTCAGTTGTGCGTGCACTGTGATCTGACCTCATGCTGCAAATCTATTAGGTGGGACTGTCTAAAGACCAATTTATGGTCTAGCGTTACTAAGTCCATTTGCATAGCTCTCCGCCCATAGACATATGTCTATGTCTCCGCCTACACATAGAAAAGGATTATGGGAATCCAACTAACATGAGGGCTTTGGAGATGCACTTGTAGTCTTCCATCAAGCCAACAGTGCATAAACTGTGGGTGCTATGTTTAGATCAAATGCTAAGCAGTTTAAAAAGTTGGCTGGAAAAGAAGCATGGTTGGGAAACATACACAGTGGCAGAAGTGTACACTTTATTTAAAAAGCCTGAAAAAGATTAGCCTCTAGTTCTTACACATATTTTTGTACTGATACAAACTGCATTTCAATATAAGATGTAATGTGATGCTTTAATGTGATTTTCTTTCTTAAAGTTAGATCAAACATTTGACCCGTAGTACAGCATTGTAGTACAAATATGTTGCTCCGTAAATTAAATATCTTAGCTGTTTTGTGAGTATTAAAACACATTTCCTGTTGTTCATTGTTGAAAAGTTGATTGGAAACTTCATGATGTGGACTAAAATTTAACATGAGAGTCACTGGATCTGGGCAATGTTTGTGATATCCTACCAACACACTGTAGAGATATTTCTATGTTTTAACAAGGTTATAGGTGTCTGTATAAGTCATCATATAAGATGAAATGTGAGTGGTTTATGAGGGTGTTTGTCTTGACTTGAACTGAGCTCTTTGTGTCTGCAGTGTGCCCTTCTGTGGAACCAGGATGGCTTCAGGCAACATACAACGGCAGAACAGGCCTCATACCTGAAAACTACATCAGGTACATCTGATATTCCTGATGATGTCATCACCACATCACTGATTTGACTTTACTGATCTCCAGTGCATACAGTACTACTCTGTGCTGCTCATCACAGATAGAATATATTTATCATGTAACTGTGACTGCTATCACTGAGTACTGTGGCGGGATATGAACCATGTGTGTACTGTATGTAAACATTTTATGCTTCATTAACCATCTTGTCATACAGTCAACAGTAATATTTGGCTTGCCTGACAGTTTCTCTTAATCATCATTATCAACAGCTCCTCTTTTGTGGATGCTATCTTTAGATTAAATGTGTCTAGTAGGTACATGGAAACAGTATTTTTCTATTAATCTTGGTAATTTATTTGTTTAATTAAAACTGCATTAAGATTAGAAATTAAGTGTTCACACCTTTGTGCCTTGGAACTGTATGAACTGCTGGTCTGTCCTGCCAAAACACCTTTCTTCTGCTGGCTCTGTCAGTTTGCTGTTTAAATAAAGAACAAATACTTTTGCTAAAAAGAGTTTGGATATATAGATTGAGTTTAGGCTTATTATTACAATGTGTGTTTCTGATATATTTTACCCAGAAAAGCAGCATTACATTGATGCTTTTTCAGTTCACCAGGTTTAGATTTACTGCACTCTATGAGACTCTGAAGAACTGCTGATTTGATTGTGTTGATTTCTTTTAAGTATTTATATTTTTTAAATGTGTATAAAACAAGCAGTGTAAAGTGTATCTATTCATAACTAAACTGATCCATCTACAGTATGTGAGCAAATGTGTGTGTGTGATAGGTAAGTGAAGAATATTTAAAAAGATTCATAGGTTATTTTCATAAATTTCAAACATTAAATTGTGTCCAAATAATGTGTATCACACTGTCTGTCAGACACATTTTATTTTTTAAATTCACATACATACATTGTCATATATTATTAGTAATGTTTTGTCACTGTGTGTATCAGCATTCTTTGACAGTGAACAGGTACTTAACCTTTGAGCTCTACACTTTTATGTACAATGACAGGCAGCGCTAAGATGAAGGTGTACTGATCTCTCCCAGCCTCTTCAGCAGTCCATCAAGTGTCTCCATGTTCTGTGCTTTTTCTTCTAGCAGCTCATATCGCAAACTGGAGATGTCCTGCTTGATCTCTTTCAGCTCTCCTGGATTAAAAAACAAACAAACAAACAAAAAAAAGCAGATGCAAAGCCATCAAAGAAATGTTTTATGCCAAAATAGGAAAAACAAATTCTGAAAAAATGTATTTTACCTTCAGTGATCTCATCACTTTCTCTGTCTGCTTGGGCTTTGATGATGTACCGCTTTATAAGGCGCTTCATGGTCTTCTGCAACCAAAAATGGGTTCAAATTCTTTAAATGGGTACAATGAACAAAATGTTATGTGTAAAAGAACACAGTAAAACAAAAAAGTATCAATTCCTTCATTAATTATTCTTTACTGCAACAGTATACTTTACTGCTATGTATGATGAAGTATTTAAATAACATTGTGTACATAAAATGTTATGGAATACACACACATACCTGATATCTGGTTCGGCTGGTAGAAGCACCATATCCTGAGTTTTTGCTTACTCCAAGCTGGAAGATTGAGCTTAAATTATTTTAACTGAACAGAACTGTGACATTTCTGAGGTTAAACTTGCCTGGAGCAAAGGGGGGTCTGAGGCGCAGCCTGTGATGCAGCAGTAAAACCACTGGGAGGTGCTCAGGCTCTGTTACTAATGCTGAACTATAAGATTATTTCTCAGGCTGTGAAAGGATAAATACTAACTATAATGTTTTAAAGAAATGCACCTCCATATTGTGTGGTACCTGGTTGAGTTGTGTCCCAGTTTTCTCCTCACTGTGTCCTTCTACAAACTGCAGGAGCAGGGACCTGATGGCTGTGGCCAGTCCGAGCATAGATTTTGGACTAGGGACAAGGTTAAAGGGCACAGGGAGGGTCCTTCCTTCCTCAAAATAGGAGAACCAAAGTTTTGCACGAGCAAACTTCCACTCGACATCAGCATCATCCTAAAAAAAGAAGAGAGAAGGGGAGAAAAGAGGGATGTGTATGGGGTAAAAAGGAGGGAAATAAACATGTTTGAGAGGTCAGAGGAGGAAAAAAAGCCTCAGATAAAAAATTTGGTTAAAAAAAAAAAAGTTGGGGGAAACACTTTCTTGGTGAGAGCTAGATGACAAGATTGATACCACTCACATGTCTGTGTGTTAAACATAAAGCTGGCAAAAACTGAAAGTAGGGAGAAGCAGTTAGCTGTTGCCGCTTTGCAATAATACCACTTACAGCGGGTCGTGAAATATCCAGGGGGGAAGAAACTTCACAAACTGACTTGTTCCAATGGTGGCATCCTGTTACAGTACCATGCTCAAACTCAGTGAGCTCATTAGAATCCATTCTTTCACAAATATTTGCAGCCAGACTGCGTGGCTAGGTGCTTGATTTTATACACCTGAAAACACCTGAATTTAAAGATTAACAGGTGTAAGAGGTTACACATGTAAGTTGGTGCACACACAGCACATAGGCCTGCTCTCTAAAATGGATTCCCCTTCTTTTGAGGTTTAGTTTTCTGAATTTGGAAACTAAAAACTTAAGTGAAACTAAAGGGAGCAAAAAAACAGTTGTTCTGAGTGAGTAAAACATAAATCATATATCAATCAAATCACTTTATATAAGACAAATAAATGAATGTGTTTTGCTTTGTTTGTTTAATCCTAATGTAAATTACATCATTTCTCTTTAACACCATAAGAATATGTGCTACATGTGATGGTGGGCCAAGTTTTTTCAGGCCATGCTTCATATTTGCGAGCTTGCATCTGAGGTACAAAATGATTTATTGTTTCAATGACCTACCTCAATCTCCTGGAAGGAACTATTAATCATGGCAATGAGCATGTTGAGCAGCACTATCACCATGGTAACATTGTAAACCCCGTACAAGACGTAACCAGTGTTCTCGATGAATTTGTGTCCGTTGTTGATGACTACGGATCTGACCTCAGACAGTCCAAATATAGCCCAGAACAATGTCTTGAAGCTCTCCTCCAGGCTGGATGGACGCACAGACAAAGAAATTGACGGAGGGAGGTGAGAGAGAAGTTATTTTTTAATTCAAACAAGCCATTCGTCATCAGAATGTCACAGATACTCTTTCAGAAAAGCAGCAGAAGAACACAATGGTTTTTAGACTCACAGAATTCAGAAAGTTGTTTACATTATTGTGCAAACATATAACATTTACATGGATTTCCTCCATGAAAAGCAACTTGCAAAGACAATAAACCTGCTTATAATCCATCATATCATATTCGTATTCCTCTGTTATGACTGAGTAAAATTTTAGCTGCAACTATTTGTGCTACAGGGTCCCAAGGTTCTTTTTTTTTTTTTTTTTTTTTTTTATTTTAATTTTTTTTTTTTTTTTTTTTTTTTTTTTTTTTTTTTTTTTTTTTATATTTTTTTTTTAATTTTCCCCCGGTTTTTTTTATAAACAATGGGG
>VVAS01081404.1:2161-13238 GCA_015103295.1 Ptychochromis oligacanthus
TTTTTTACATAACTACACACATCATTGCACTGAATGGCACAGCCCTTCCTTACAAGTAACATGGCCACTGAAGTTTATTTCCAGTCAATCCCACGTATACCGTAAATCCTCAGGAGTGGCCTGACTGTGTATTAATCTGTGTCTGAAAATAGTCCACAGCATATGCACCACTCACTCCTGTTTAAGTAAAAAGTGATTGCAGAGACCAGCTGCTTCAGGGATTACTGTATACTATTTTTAATGACACTATACATTTATAACCCATTTTTAAAAAGTTATAACTTCAGTAGGAAATAATGGGGCTGAAACGCCAACCTTTTTATGGGATATGTTAAGAATAAAAACATGTGATCAGAACACCATCTGATTTTTGGTAACTTTTAAACTAATGCACATCCAAATTCATAAGAACTACTCAAAATCTAAAAATCCAACTCTAAAATCCATGAATTAGGATGATTTTTCACCTTGGCAAGGGCTTCATGAGATGTACCGTGTCCTCCTGAATTATGAGGAGGACTGTGGGGAAGACGGTCCTGTGAATGGCTACTCATATCCGCAGGACGTCTGATTGGCTGAACCATAGACGGTGGCCCCAAATGCAATTTCTGCTGCTGAAGCTTCATCTGTGAAGACAGAGCATACCTTGATGTTTTTAACAGAGTCACTACTACCCTAAATTTCAGCAACAGGCCTAGAATAAAAAGGCTGTACCTGTAGAGCTTTGATCTTGCTGTGAACATTCTCCTGGGACAAGACCCTGGCTGGTTCAGGGTCTGTCAGGACCTGATCAGCCAGAAAGATGCTGTCATGGGACAGTGCCCGAGATCCCATCATGCCCTGCGAGCATCTAAGGGGAAACAGATGAGGGTTGACTAAATTAAAACACAACAAAATTGAATCTGAAACAAAACATTCCTGTCACATAGACACTCACAGCAAATCCTCTTCTGATCCTAGTCCCTTTCCTGCAGTGATGTCACTGGCCGACTGGCTGAGTTTGGCGCTTCCTTCTCCACCTGCTCTCTTACTTCTCCCAAAGAGACGAGTTTTCAGATTCTTGAACTTGGATTTTTTACGTCCTAACAGAGATTGAGACAGAGACAGATCCAGGCCACAGCATCTCACACACACACACGAAAAACTCACATAATCACCCCTCTACACCCTGTATATTGTCTGTTTCTTTACTATTTCACTTTATGCTTCCCTTAATCATAACACTCTCTTGTTAAACTACAAGAGAAATAATGTCACCTGTGATGTCCTCTGTGCTTTCTTCTGTATCTCCAGAGAAAGACTCCATCAGTCTGATCCCTAAAAAAAGGTGCAGAGCAGATGTCAGGAAAGTGTTTAGTGAAAAATCTTCTGTTCGTTCTCTTCAGGAGGAAACATGGACCTGAGGTTCAAAGGTTTATTACTGTTCATTATCAGGAACATTTACTAACCTTTACTGTGAGTAGGAGAGGTGGGTGAGGACATTCTGTCGTTAAGACCAACAATGTCTAAAACGACATTACATGCAGTGTTGCCAAGAATAAACAGTCCAGGTGCTGTAGTTCAGGGAGAAGGTGTTAGGATTTGAAACATGACATTGCACTGTTGGAGGAGTATACATAAATATCACAGTGTCAGAAAGCATTACAGCCCGAGATTTGACGAACAAAGGAAAAGCTAAAATCTTGCTCACAGGCTGCTTTACTCCTTAAAAAACATAATGACTGGGTTGATGTGTTACTCGATGCAGGATTCAGTTCACTGTTTTGTTTTGGGGTTTTTTAACCCACCCTAAAGATCTGCTTGAGATGTGTATAAATGTGTTTCATACAAGTCTCCTTGTGTAGCCAAGGAACTGTTGTCAATAGAGCATGAGGCTATATAATTGTGTGATAAGACAAGATGTGCCAGGTTATGGACAAACAGACAAAGTCCACACTGCACCTCTCGTACCACCGAGTACACCCTTTTCTCTGCACATGGATTCTCCCTGAGCCTCAAAAAAAGTTGCAGTCATGCTTGACTTAAACAGTATGTGAACCTCAGGCTTTTTTCTCTCTGGAGTGAATGAAACTAAAGTGCTCATGAATCAGGTTCCCTTTGGTTTCACTGTTCACTGAGCCAAACTATAGCTCCCAGAGAAACAGAGGATAATCCGGTGGATTATTGACATTGCAGAGAGATCCTTGTAAAATTTCACAACACTGTAATAATCCACAATGACTTCATGAGAAACTGCTGAAAAGTCCACTAGGTGACATTCCCTGTGAATTACACCTGGTGGAAAACACACACGTACCATCGCACACAGTCCACATGAAAAATAACTGAACTTACCAAAATTCTAAAGCCAGCACCTCAACTCGTCCCTCCTGACTGTCCTCTCCTCTTCACAGAGTTGTCTTGTCTCAGCCTTAATGTTTAAACCTCAGGCTTACCACATCTGCAGACGCAGGGAGATACCGAGGGAAGGGAGTGAGGGAGGTGGGAAAAAAAAAAAAAAACAGGCAGGGAGAAAAGAAAAAGAGAGAGAGAGAGAGAAGGTCACTTCCTGACAGGGTGAGCAAATGCACAAGAGAAAAGAGGACAGATGAGAATGTGTGAGAGAGAGTGTGTGTGAGAGAGAGAGAGAGAGAGATACTCTATTACATTAGTGGCACACTGTGGCCCTCTGCGCTAAGCTCCTTATAAAACGCTAACCTGATTTTAGGCCCAGAAATGAGAGTAGAGGGTAAAAAAATTTTAAAAAAAAACAAGCTCCAGTTGGAAAGAGGACATGAATATAGGAATTAAGGCTCGTAGAACTGTTTACATATTGCACCGGGTTGCTCACTCCCTCAGATGATCAGAGAGGGGAGGCTATCTATGTGCTGTGTGTATTCAAAAGCTAAATATATAAATAAAAACAAGCATGAATTATCCACCTCCCAGCACATCACACCATCAGTCGAGTACAAAAAAAATGAACGTGGTTCTTCATTTTCATCCAAGACACTTCCAACGTGGCCACGGTCCTGGAGGTGTAGTCTTTTAAATGTTTACCATATACACTTACCATACTTTGCCTGGGACCTTTGTTTCTCTATATTGCCCACCCACATTTTACAATCTGTGAGACGATGCCTTGTTTTGCAGCAGCGGGTCCTACTTCCTGCACATTCGCACAGGACAATATTCAGAGATGGGAGCACTAATCTAGGCCACTGGGCTACAATGGGCGAGAGGGAGGGCCGCAGGAATTGGAATGCAAACCTTTAGCATCCCCATCCATGTGTCTGGATATGTGGCTGAGCAGCATCTCCGATGAGTCTCCTTACAGATAAATCCTTGTCTCTTCCTCCAGAATACAAATCCAGCTGGTGACATCTGGATTACATGCAGCAAGCCACAAGCACCATGATAAGAGACCACAGTGACATAACAGTCTGGGATGTGGTTTTATTTAATTCTCTCATTCATGGATTTATTGTCTATAATCTACACATAAAGGACAATACGCACGCAAGCTTGTTTCATCCTATATTGAGGATGTAATGTGATTACAGCTAATATATGCTATCCTATAGGGAGGCTGTTTGTAGATAATGAAGAATATTGAATACTTCATACTACTATATTGCACTCTCTGCTTCTTGCATTACAGCCTTTGCTCTCCTCACAGAAAGAAAGGGAAGGTACTGATTTGTTTGGGTTTTTTTTACAGTATATGCTGGTCTCTGATTCATGTGGTGTTCTGATGGATTATAATTTCTTCCTCTCAGAATCCAGATGAGGACTGTGCATATCGAGATTAAGGCCGATAGATAATCCGATCACAGCGCTGTTTGAACTCACGAGGGCTGCCATTCATTCTAGCAAACATGAAAACTGTGTGAGGGATTTTTCTTTGTTTAAATAGGGGAGTATTTTTGTCAAAATGTTTTCACTGGAATCTTATTTGACTCATTAACCAGTATGTGAAACCCCTGAATAAGTAACTACACCAAATCCCTCTTAGCCTACAAACTTTTCCTTGCAGTTATATGCAGAGCAAAAAGTTCACATTATTTTAGATCTCTATATTTAGTTTTTGATGGTAATCATTAACTTAAATTCAGTGTGGCCTTTTCATGAATGCTTGAAATGTTATGTTAATATATAAGCAATACAATAATTTACATCTGCTTAGAACCAGCAGAAATAGGAAAAGCTGTGTGAAGGAAAGACCAGAAACGCTGTGGCTGGAACACGGTTTTGTGGCATTAAAAACCAGTGAACGATACGTGCATCTCCAATAATTTCACACCGTTAATAATTTTATTCTCTTTCAATTATCTGCAAAAAAACATGAACAAAACAAACCCAGAACTCATCATAAAAGTGTTCCTAACTGTGGAAATATGTATCTGCTGATAAAGACCATGTGATGATGTGCTACGAAACAGGTGGCGAATGTGCCTGAAGCCTGGATTCTTTCTAGATCTGCAGGAGTCAAAATGACATTTATGATGTTTTTGTTTTTGTTATACATGTCAAGGCCTACACTGAAATCCAAAACATTTTCTGCATGTTAAAGAGCAGGCTTATGACAAATATAATCTGACTGTACATAAACTATAACAAGGTCTGATCTGCACTGACCAACTTCTACTCTGCAGTGTGTAAAACAACCAGCTGATGAGTATAAAAGCTTTCTTTAAGTACACTCTTCTGTGTATCATTATCGACAAATCAACAAAATGGCGACAAAACACTCTTAACCCTCGGGGGTCATTGTTTTCATCTATTGTCCTTGGATGGCCTTGGATGTGTTATTACATTAAAAACGTATTCTGTTCTGTAGGAAATGACAAAAGTGTCTCATAATGTTTTGGCACATTTTGGTCAGTTTTAATATTCAGCAGTAATGCCACAGTATTACAAATAGTTTAAAAATGCTTACATTTTATTCATTTTTCAACAGGAACAGATATTTAGATGTGTGTTTGGTTTCTTTAAATTTGTAAAAGTATCAGTTCAGTACCTTTCCAGTTAACTGGGAAGAGCCTAGTGTGTCATTAACTCGAAGTCCAATTAACAATAAATAGGTATACACAAACTAAATAACTGCTGTCAGAAATCTGCTGCAGTCTGTGTGGTGGCTCCTCTCTAATATAATGCTAAAATAATACTTTATCAGGTTAAATATGCTTTTTCTTTAAAATCGGGACTAAAATTAGTAATCCTGTCAGATATTTTATTGTTAAGGTGTTTTTAGTATGTTTTGATTTTGCATTGCAAACTTTAAATGCGATGCACTAAATAAACAGTAAGCAGACAAAAAAATAAAAAATACATTTATGACTATATAAAGCAATTAACATTTTTTTTTAAATAATTAATTTTCCCACCAGACTGTGTTACAAGACCCTAAAGCATCTAAAGCATCTGTAGATCCCCATAATTACAATTTGTAGAAGTAAAAAAGAAAGATGGTGAAGCATGGAAAAGAACTTTCCTCGTTAAAAGTAACGGGGGGGGAAAAAATCCCCATTTTGCATAAACATCATATAAAACTGAAGAAATGTCTTAAATATCCACCACAAAATAGTGGTACAGTTAGCAGAAATTTAGGACGTTCCAGTGCAGCAAAATAATCACACAGTAACACCTTCTGTTATAAAAATCAGTCCCCAGGCACCTGTACGATAAGGTGAGTCCAACAACAATGCAGATCTGTCCGTGTTTTGAAGGCAGGTAAGTAAATTAAATGACTTGGCTTGGAAAAAAAAAATTGCTTCAAGAATCTCATCAAGTTTTTGTGTGTTTGGTGTGGAAAATGTCTACAGTGGTCTCCTGGCACTGCCTGAGGTCATAATCACAGTATCCAATAGAGAATCGGCCCTGTGGGACATAATGACACCAAGAACTCAACATCTTTATTCACTGTAGAAATATGATTGAATACTAGTAAGTATAAAGTATGTAGTCTCACCTTAGGTCTCTTGAAGTAATCCAACCCTCTTCCAATTTTTATGATCCAACCATTATCAAACCTAAAAGTAAAATTAGGTCTGATTTACTGGGACAAAAGAGAAACACCACGTTGGACAATGGAGTGCTAAAGTGAACGGAATCGCCATTCATCACAATGATGTATTTCTTTCAGAAGAAAAAGCCTACATTTGAAAACAAAAATCCCCATGTATGTGACTGCTGTAAATGAGGAAAATTTGCAGCAGTACCTGATCTCCCTGTCATGGATAGTGGAGGAGTACTGCAGGTCCAGAGTCACTCCGTGAGCACTAAGACTCTCTTTCAGCTCGGCCAGAGCGCTGCTCTGCTGGCCGCCATCAGCCTGCAGGACAGGATAAACGGCAGTGAAATAACAACACAACCAGAACAGAAGAGACAGCAGCGGCTGCTAACCGCCAACTACAAAATGCAACCCTGTTATAAAATAACTCACTTCATCCTCTGACGTGAGGAGGTGGATCTTTTTCACCTTGCAGGGAGCTTTTAGCAGCATCTCACAGAACCGAAGGAAGTTGTACAACTGCGGGGGGAGGAAAGGTGATGGGTTTGTTTGACATTTGATGTAAGTCTGGTACAGTTTTGGGTTGACTTTAATATTATAAGCATCTAACTACAATTAACTGTCACAAAGTGTCACTAAAACTAAAGGTGTAGTGTGCTTTGTACATGAAAAAAATAAACACACAAAACAGGATGTCTTCTTTAATGCATGATAAGAGAAAAACTATTTTCAGAGTTCACTCTATATTTACTTTATCATAATAAACGCCACTACACTGCTCTCATAAATATTTTAATTAAAATATACTGTAGCTACAAGCTCAAGGGACAGAATTATAACTAGAAGGGTTTGCATCACCCTCTGATGGTGTAATTTACATCACTCTGATCCTAGTGGGCCCACTTGGACCCTAATGGTCTGGGCGCCTATGGACCTGTCTGGTACTGATGTGTCTGACTTATGAAGAAATGTCCAGGATCCCTGCTTTCATTCAAATCCACACCATAACTGAATGGGTTCTTCCTTTTCCCATACTCCACCTCTACACAAAGTTTAATTAAAATCGGCTTAGAAGGGTTTTCATAATCTGCCTGGCAGACAACCAGAAGACAACAAACACATAAACTACCTGACGGATTTTAGAACACTTGCTTGGTAAATGTCCATTAATCTGTGAAAATTCTATTAATTAATTAATTGTTTAACCATTTAAATAATAAAGGCTTTCGGGTCCCAGACTTTCAATTATGTGGACTGGCGGAGTTTGTGTTGCATCTCGTTGTATGTTTGTCAGACAGTGTTTGAGTTTTGCTCAAACAAAACAAAATTCCTAATTTGAAAATGTCCTTTAATAATCTGCATAAGAACTAATTATTAAGCACCCTATCAGGTGAAATAATGAAGGAGTTAAAAAAGAATTTTGACACGACATGCCACAGTATTGGGTAATAAAGCAGGAGCCACCTTAACCCCAGGAGTGGAGGAGTACTGCAGGTCCAGAGCTCATTTCATTATATTTTCATTTTTGTGATTCAGCTGTGCATATTCCTATTTATACCAAAGCAAAGTCAGCACACAATGAATCATCCTGCAAAAAAAAACAAAAATGCAGCATCTGCAGTGATGTGGATGTTGTACCGGTCTGTTGTGACGAAGAGAAAGCTGAGCAGAAAAGCGACTTTACTGGTTGATCTTCCTACCATCACCTATAGCCACGAGCTGTGGTTACTGACTGAAACAATGAGACCGTGTATACAAGCAGCAGAAATGACCTTCCTCTGAAGGGTATCTGGGCTTTCCCTTAGCGACAGGGTGAGGAGCTCAGTCACTTAGAAAGGCCTCAGAGTACAGCCGCTGCTCCTCCACATCAAAACGAGGTAAATGTTGTGGTTTGGGCATCTGACTAGGATTCCTCCTGGATGCCACCTAGGTGAAGTGTTTTGGGAACGTCCAACTGAGAGACCCCAGGACACACTGGGGAGACTATGTTTCCTGACCAGAGTTATTACAGTTTTGTATTTTCTAATTAGTTTTTATTTGTATCTCATTTGGACTTTTTGTTTTTAGTTCAGTTTGTTTCCAGAGTGGGTTTGCTCATTTCAGGTTAGTTTTTATTAGTTTCAGTGTTAGTTTTAAGGGTTACTGTATTTAGGGCACATGCTAGAGGCAGGATTTGGGACAATCAGCAAAATTTGCCAAATGGCAAATTTTGGTTCTCTTTGGTCCTCTAGTATTGCATTAATGAAGTTAAGACTTTCAGTTTCAAGTTAATGGCTAAAATGGTTGAAATAATAATAAACAGAAGGCAGAGGGGACAAAATAAAAGCACCAAACAAAACTCTTACCTGGTGGGTGTGTCGTATGTATGGGTCCTCCACCCAGACTTCTGTGAGAGTACTGGTGATGTACGGCTTGAACAGAACCTCGTAGCTGTAACCAGTAGCATCCTCTGATATTCTTATCTGTTCGTGGTACTTGCCATCTGTCAGGGAGGAGACGAGAAGCAGAAATTTTAGGCGCCACAGAAATCCCACTAGTTCAGCTCAGGCTCTTGGTTTCCACATTTTTTCCCCCCCTAGAATCCCAAGACTCAACCAGTGCAGTCCTACACTGAAATACCATCCTGTCTATAATTAGAATCTGAAGGTTTGCAAAGAGTACCTTTAACACCATCTAAAGAAACAGCAAAGCAACTAAAACTAGATTTTAGCTGTTGAGAAGTCTCACAGAGTCAATATTCAGCCAGGGCTGGATTACAAGGCAAAGTTACAGACAGTACAAATTATGAACTGTAAATTTGGTTGTGACATACTGTATGTGTCACTGAAGCACCTTGTTTACCCGCTCTGACTACTTGCTTGCAGACCTTGTGCCAAAAAATGACCACAAACAAAGGGTTCAGTAGGGCAGTTTAATTCAGCTTTGTCTGCTGCAGCTGCCCACTTTGCCCTGTTTGCTATTCAGGCTTTTTACCGGTTAGTTTACCTTCTTTCATCTGGTTCACATGGGCCTTGATTTGCTCTGCTCTGTCCATGTAGCCCTTTATCTTCTCCCTGTAGTGGCCTCGCTTTGAGTCATCTTTCACAGCTGCTCACATGACAGAGAAAACATTCAAATGTGATACCCAGCGTCACTCAGGGCACCCACACAGAGTATAATGTTTAAAAGAGAGACCTTTTAACACGTCCATGAGCAGCTGGATGCCTTCCTGGTAGCAGACCAGAGACTCCTGGAGGCGCTCGCTCTGGTCCAGCTCCACCGCGCGCTTCAGGACGGAGACGGCGGACGCCTCCATCCCTGACACGTGGTTTTGTGTCATTGTCCTGTCCGTCCGTTGTCTTTTAAAAGATAAACAACACTACAGAGGTTTCATGTTTTACTTGTGACGGGAAGAGAGCTGAAAAAGGCAGGTCTGTCCACCCAAGTGCGCCACAAAAATAACTCCCGGAGAAACGCAGTGGCTGCGTCGCGGTATTTGGTTAGAAGACTGACGGTTATAGTTTTGATGAAAGCATACGGCTTAAATATTTGCATTTTATTAAGTCGCAATTAACTCAAACAGCACTTTTTTTTTTAAACTTTAGTAGTTAGAAAAGTGAGGCTAGGAACGATGTTCGAAGAGCCTGTGCCTTATCGGTGCTCTTTCAATGTTTCCGGTTGAAACAGAGGGGACGGGAGTTGACGCCAGCGTGACTGGCCCGCGTCGCTGTTGTTTTCAGGGTTGAATTCATGTTTTATGTGTAAATTAGGTGAATATGGTGTAGGACCGCAGGCGCATTTTTCATAGCGTTTAGCTGCGGTGTTATTTAGCGGTCAGCGGGGCTGTAACCTTGGCCCGTGGTTTCTGTAGCTGAGGAGCGGCCGGTGGCCCCGCAGTGCAACATGTCAGCTGTCTGTCGCAGTTTGAGCTTCCTGTCGGTCAAGGTAGGTACATCACCGGGAACCGGACCTACAGAAGCGGGGATTTTTTTTTTTTGAGGTGATGCCAGTACTGAATTTTTAGGGCGTAAAACTTTCAAATACCGATGTAATATCCAGTGTTCTGTATACATATACAAATATATGTGCACGCAGTATGTTAGAGTTAAATTGATAAGAGGAAATGATGAGTTCATTGTTAACTGTCTTTCCATTAATGAAATTCCCAAACTAGTGAACAGCTTACTGTGTGAGGACGCTGGTTGACTCTGCACCACCATCCTGTCAGCTGTGATGTGCTCTCGGCTGCATTTGCTGCAGAAACTGCTCAGAGTATTACAGTCAGAGCCGGACAGATTGATCAGCGGGCCGGTATTATCAGCCAATATGAGCAATTTGCCGATGTATCAGAGTCAGCATTTATAGCAGCCGATAAATGCAACTTAAAAGAATAAAGAAGAGATGAGAGAAACACCCTTCAGCCTTCAACCATGTGTGTTGAGGTTGCATAGTTTGTCTACCAGAGGACACTCTACGCTCTGCAACTTCCCTCTTGGCAACAACCAGCTGATCAGAGCATAGTCCTGCAGAGCTTAAATGAGTAAATAAATAACGACACATAACAGATGTTAGGGAAATCTGTTCATGTATCGTGTGTCTGAAAGGAAAAAAAAATACTGGCTGATAGATCAGAATATGGGATCTTTAAATCACCAAATGTCAGTATCGGTCCTAAAAATCCTATCAGTCGGGCTTTAATTACAGTGGAGTTGGAGCCAAACTGTTGAACAAACTCTGTGATGACAGAGTTTCTTCTTTCTACATTTTATTCTGTAAAGAACAAAAAGTTTTCACACCAGCAACACCAGTTTATCGCTGACAGACCAATATATCAATTGGCCGATAATACTGGCCAATTGATATATTGGACAGGATTTATTCTCTAGAGTAAAAATTATAGCTCAGTGGGGAGCATGATGCACATACATCTTCTGTCTCTCTATTGTGGTCCATCAACATGGGATTGATATACGTAGTCAAAATACAGGAAATAAAATAACCCAACTGGTTAAAGTTACAGTACATTAAATACCTGACAGATTAAATTACTTGAGGTTGATATTTAATAAAAACAAAGTTCAAAATAAAGTTGCAGACGTCACTGAG
>VVAS01081431.1:2534-14201 GCA_015103295.1 Ptychochromis oligacanthus
ACTGTCAGGTATTTGTTGCTCTTCAGGTGGAGAAGCTGAGCAGAAACAACATTCAGTTAGAGTTCACAGACAAACTGATTGGACGCTGAAAACTAGTGTGAGGGGGGAATTGCATCTGATGGTGTGCTGATTAAAGGACAAAAGCTCGTAATCAAGGCATAACCATTAGAGTTAAATATTTAGGTATTTTTGTTATATGATGACTGTGCCTGTATATGTTTTATGAAATACAGATCAACTTAGCCCATTTCCAGTATTTTCATTTAAGGATTCATTGCAGTGTATTTGTATTTCATCAGGGTCTCTACAGGTCAGAGTTCTATGTTTTCAACTTAGTTTTTTAATTAGTTTTTTGTTTTCAGTTCAGTTCAGTTTCAGTTAGTTTCCAAAGCTCATTTCAGTTTTGATTTTATTGTCGGAAAATGTTTAGTTTTAATTAGTTAATTAGTTTTAATTAGTGCTAGCTTTAGTATTTTTAATTAATATAATATGGAGGGTATTTGTCTGGGGAAAGAACATGTATTACAATACAAATACTTTGCAAAGGCACTTAACTCAAAATCATGTAGGTATTCCAAATCACAATAAACATGCAGCAAAGCCTGATGAGGCTTTGCTGCCAAACTGACAAAGACTAAAACTAAAGAAAAACTAATTTTTTCGTGTATGTTTTTTGTTTTGTTTTTTTAGCTCCTCCTGTAAGTTCACAAAAATATTTTTTCACACCCAGTGTTAGTTTTTGTTTTGATTATAATAACCTTGCTACAGTTGTAAGTTAAATTAAATACTTTTTAAGACCTTTTAATACCACCTTAAATTCAGTTTAAGACCCAACTTGCAGTGAACATATATATTTCTATCCAAGTAAACACACTGAAAATGAACAGCAATGTAAAGAGAAACTACTTGGTTTAGTCTGAAAAGAAAACAGGTATATCACTCTTATCTTAACGATATCCCACTGTCCTAAACCACAATCCTACAGCCAGTGCATCTTATTAACTCACTATTACAATTAACAATTTTTACACATAATCATCATTGGAACAAACATTTTGGTTTTCTCTGAAGATTGTGTGGTTTTCGTTTGCAGTAACAATTCTTTGAAACAGGCTCTCCTTGAATTCAAGCTGACACATATTTCAAGTTTAAAACAAGCAGAATACAAATGTATTTTAGCTATAAGCCATCATCAGTGTAATACAAAACCACAAATATATGAATACACAAAGCCAGGTGAGATTTAAATGTCAGTCAGCAATGAGAATACACTCTTGCACTCTTCTAGGATGTTTCCATGAGTGAGCCACCCCTGAGGAGGCCTGTGAAAATGGATGTGATGAATTTTATGCACCCTCATTCTATCTGTTAAAATCCATACAACTGAGTACAAAAAAGAAAAACTTTAAAAAGTGTAGGAAACCCAAATCAAAAAAGGAATGACAGGGATATATGCATCTAACCAATGAAATAGAAAACTGATAAATTGAAAGAATATCTTGCTTGTTTTTATATTTTATCAGATTTTATCAGTTCAATTTAATCCATAAAATGTTCTCAGTCGATGACTAATGTCAGCTAATGCAAATGTGGTGTTAGTTAGAAAAAGTTTGTGACCAACTACCAAGCAGCTATTTCTTAGGGACACACCTGAATGACATTCCCATACTGAATCACTGTTCCAAGCAGTTTTTTGTTTTCAGAGTCGTTCTGCTTCTTCTCCAGGTCAGCTGCACTCTGGGATGCAAAATAGAGATAAGAATAAAAACTGGACAGTATATCTCACAACTACGGCAACACTGATCACTGCCACTCATCACACATAGTAATTCCAATGTGACTGGTTAGCTGTAAGGCAAAACATTACATTAGTAACAAAGTTCTCCGTCAAAAATGTACGCTTCAGCAGAGAGGCTTTAACTGAAGCTCAGGCTCACATCTCCATGGAAACGCAGGCAAGATTGCAATCTTTCAGTTTATGACCGTGTAGTCAGATAGCAGATTGCTTTAAATGGTAATGTGTTGCAGCAGAAAGACAGAAAGGAAAGTGTGGAGGGCAGAAAGGTAGGACAGTAGTAGTGAAATGCGAGAAAAGTCTATAAAAGGATTACTTTAGAAAATACCTGAAAACCCTTTAAAACCCAACCTTAAACTGTGGCGTGGAGTACACAGAATGAATAGATCTATACATTCACTGTGCACTTTTTCATTCAGTGTCTACAAAATCTAGACATCATCAGTATCATTTAAACTTGAAAAATAAAAATCTAACTTCTGAAAAAGTTAGTCTCTCATTTTGTGAGCTTTGAGGACAGGACTGTGTGAATTGTACTGGTCTGTATTGACTGCTAGGAGATTTTAACAGGTGGTCACTTCACTTACGTGCAACTTGTTGAGCAGCACTGTATCCGTGTTCCCTCCAGGTTTCGCTGCTTTCCAGAACTGCTTCTGGGCTGAGTAACGGTTCATGGGACACAGTCGGAACAGACAGTCTGCACAGAGACAGAAATCATTACCTATAGCTAAAAAGCTGAATCTAGAAATATCTCAGTAAGTGTACACATTTAGAGAGAGAGAGGGAGAGGTTTGTATAAATCAGTGCATGTTTAAAAAAAAGAAAAAGAAAAAGACAAACACATGAAAGATAATAACAAGCACTTAAACCACTTCCCATGACATGGTGTCAGTGCCAGTCTAGAAACAGTTCTATGCATTTCCACCCAATAAATAAATAAATTGACTAAAAAAAATAAAAATAAAAAAATGTGTTGGTGAGACTGACAAAATTGCTGGTTCCTAAGTTGGAACTACTGATGTCAGTGGATATGCGACCTGCTACTGCAGAAATTCACAGATGATTTGCAAATGCAGTCAGGAGATTTTCTCCACATTGAGCGTTATATAACATTCAGTTCTCAAACCTGTTGAAATTTGAGCTGGTTTTTGAAAGAGGACTGGGACTGGCACTGCACTGGCACCCTGTTTTAGAGGCAGTCCACAGTACTTATACCCAACAATGGTGAATGGGTTTAAAAAAAAACATGAAACAATAATAACAAAATATCTTAATGTACTGTAAGTAAATCCTAGAAGGGTCAGTGCTGAAGTGTGGGAGATGGGTAACAGTTAGAGTTCAGCTCAAAACGCACCAGTCTGAGCAGTTAAAACACCACAATACAGGTTAGTAATGACACTTAATAAATTAGACCTTTTTGACATTTTAAGTTATGCGTTCAAAGATTTAATAACAAAACCACTATTCATTCCCTTCCCTGCAAAATGATGTGTGCATGTGTGTTCTTTCTTCAAAGCCACATTAATAATTCTCCTGAATGGAGATCAAAGGGCTTTGTCTGCTTCAGTGAGCAGTAATAATGTTCAAGGAAGCATTTGTTAGTTGTGTGTGCATACAAGATGATAGTAATCATAGTAACATGCTGTTGTATGCTGTGGTTAGACTAGAATAAGTGACAACATACACAGACACCTATGTGTCTGCGATGTGACCCAGCGACAAGCTGAGGTCAGTCATAGTTTGTAACTGTAGCAACGATGACTTGCAACTGTCATCAAGAGTCTCTGATTTTGCTGTTCATTTGCATTAGATACTGTAGAAACCGGTCTGGAGGGAAACTAGTCTGTTTTTTATTTGCATGTGGACACAGTTTTAACAGAGTTCCTCATCTGTTCCAGGAGAGTTCCTCTTTTGTAGCAAGCAATGCATCAGCTACAACTGAATCCCACATAGACTTCTACTAGATGAGTACTTATTAACTATTTTCCTGCACAGTTATATCAGCTTTCCCTGCAGAGTTAAACTGTAGTTCAGTGACTCCTCCCTCTAGTCCTGGCTTTCCTCTGACTTCACCTCTCATCAGACTACAGCTTTCTTTTCTGAGAGGGTGAAAAGAAGAAGAAAAAAAAAGAGCAATCTGTCCATCCTTTCTCCATTCTCTTTCTCCTCCTGCTCTAGTTGCAGTAACATGACCAAATAAGGCCAGCCATGAAGGGGAGTGGGATGACTGAAAGAGAGAAAGGAGGGTGGAGATTCCCTATCCCCCCCTATATTCTGTCATCTCTCCTTCTCCTTTCTGAATTCCTCTAACCATTTCACACAGAACTTGTTCCCTCAGAGTAAATGTCTCTGTCTCCTAAATCGTCCTCAGGCCTCCCTTATCCCCCCTCATCAAATATGGTTTACTTTAGTCTGACCCAAAATATGGGTAGGAAAAACAAAGAAAAGGAAGTGAAAGAGAAATGAGCAAGGCCGGAAGAGAATGAAAGAATGTAAAACAGAGCACACAGAGGGTAAGAAAATGGAAAATTTGAGGTTCAGATACAATTGGTGTGTATTTATGTGTTCCACAAATACAAGATCAAAACAGTCGATAGTGGACGCGGATCAAACTTGTAAGCTTAAATGAAACAATGAATCCATATTTCACACAGCCAGTTTTATGATACTCTAAACACACAAATCACTGCATGGAAAATACTTGTTACATGTGACAGATGATCAGCAAACACTGAACATTTCATCACAGTCAGGTGTGAGGGGAAGCATGACAGTTAAGTAAGAAAGGGGTGAGAATTTCTTTCAGGGTCACTGGGATATCTTTCTTTAGCAGCTCATAAACACACCTGTCTTTGACCTAAAATTGTTTAGCTATAAGGTATGTGTGGTAAAACAATTAACCACACTACAAAAATGACTAAAGTCTTACAGAACAAGTCGATCTTAAGTCAATTTACACGTCCAAGTCAACGGACAACAAATTTCTGACTCAATTCCAAATCTCCAACTACAGTTACAGGGCCCTACGCTAGCTCACATAGTAGGTTATGCATGACTAGGCTAGACATTGATCTATTGCAGGTCAGTGTGCTGAAAAGGGTAATTCCACAAATCATTGCAACATGTGCAGTGTATGAAATTAGCCTTAAGCCTAAGTTCATATTCACACTAAATGATGCATATTAAAAATATATTGTCTCTTAAGAAAAATGGTCTTCCTCCTTCCTTCTCGTCTCAGACATGCAGGGCTGAGTGATTGGCTGAGGAAAATGGTGTTAGATTGTGACAGTTCCTTCAAGTATAAACAGAGAACAAGTGAGCCGTGAGTGTCAAATATATGCATATGCAAGTGTCAGCAACATAGCAAGTAGCATGAAATGGTCATTATTTTTTATGAATGTTGCAAACCACCATCTAACTGACAAACTGTTTGGTGTGCAATTAGGCTACAGCTTATATTTTTACAGTCTGAAAGTCATCATAATGTATAAAAGTGAGACAGCAGAAACTTTTAAGCCCAAGACTGTGAGAAGACGTTCATTTTCTGAAATAAGTACAAATGGGAGACATCATGGAAATCCTTTTACTTCAAGTACCAGGGTGTTTTTTTTCTGTTATACTGTATCTGCTGATTAAGTCAACAGAAGTTGATGGATGAAATTATTGTTAGTTTGTGTTGTTTTGATCCCACTTAGATCACTCACACTAACTCATGTCATCCACAGTTTAAAGAAAAAAAGTTATTAGAAAGTCCTCCAGACACTGACAATTAAAGATATTAAAGAGAATCAAGAGGACGATGGTTGCAGCCTTAGCAACTGTAGACATTCCAAAGGGGCTGTAAAGCACACAGACAAGATTTACATCAGGGAAAGCTTTATTACAGAGCAGAACTGCCACTGTGCTTTGACAGTATGGTTAAAGGAACAACAGCTTCCCATTCAATTTACTGACAACATAACCATGGTGAACTGTGCAGTTATACGTGCTGAAAAAGTAAAGACACTGAAATTCAAACTTTCACTTCACCTCATCTGTTTGCTACCCTGCCCAAAAAGCAACTAAAGAACATCATAGGAAAAAAAAAAAATCCTATAACAAAGAAGTTACAAACAAGAAGAATATACGCTCGTACCTCTGTAATAGAAATACTCTCTGCTGCAGTAAACACACAACATACTGTAGTCTAGTAAAGGACCTGGGGACAAATAATTGCATTATACTTCTTCTATTCTGTGCTAAATAAACAATATCCTCAATGGTCTGGCTTGTATAAACTGCTTTTCCCTCCGAGGCTCTTATCCTGTTGAAGGTATTATAGAGGAAGCAACTAATCACTTGTATTGCATCTAAGACAATAAATGGGTCTAAAGACAACAGCTTCCCTTCACTGTTTCCTGCAAGACCTCTCGTCTCAATAGGCAGAAGAGGAATTTGTGTAGTTGTTAGCAGAGGAAGGGACTAAAGACAGAACCGTTTCTGGTGTTTATCCCACATGAACCACCCAGCTTTTCTGCAGTGTGTCTCTCACAGCATCAGTGGTTCACGATGACAACAGACAAGTGGTGGTAAGGAGCTGATACTCCAAGTATGTTCGAGTCTACGAGGATTAACATTTTCAAGTCATTTCAGGAAACTAAGGCAGGAGTTGTGATAAGCAGGACAAGGAGACACTGTCCTGTGTAATGGCCTCCACATGCTACTATTTGAGCAGTGAAAATGTCAAAGTACAACAAACAAGCAGAAAATCAGCTCTTGCTGTGCAGACATGCTTTTGTAAATGCAAGGGATGCTTCAGCACAGTTCTCTTTCAGGTTTGTTTCAGGTTTCTTGACCCAGTGAAATCACCTTTCTTTTACATATATAATTAACCCTCCTATTATGGAAATGGAAATGAACTGGTATTTATATAGCGCTGTCCTAGTTTTACTGACCACTCAAAGCACTTCAGAGTACAAGCCACAATAAGTGTAAAGAAAATAACCCACACCCATTATGTTATAGGTCAAACTGACAAACACTGTTTAATCACACTCACAGAGAGGCAAGTAATTGTTTCAAATCTATCAAATGTATAATAGCTTGTCAGAAAGTTCAGAAAAAATAAACAAAAGATAATTTGATTTAGACACTATGTTTATCGAGTATTTTATCAACACTTTCCTTTACACAAACTATAGCACTTTGACAATTCTTCAATTATTGTAATACAGATATTTAGACTGTTTTTTTTTGTTTTGTTTTGTTTTAATAATACCATATCATATTTTCTAAAGATAAGTAAAGGCAAATGTTTGTTTCCATATGCATTTTCTGGACAGTATACAAACAGTATGGAGCTTATTACTGACTTCATAAGAAGGGTACATAAAGGTCTTTGTAAAGCAACACACAGAAGAATATTATGAGTAACTACAGTTCAAAATAAAATTTTAGGTCAGAGGCTCACCCAGCAGACATTGCATACAGGGCTCAAATTTCAACTATTTACTGTGTTTTGCAAGTGTCAAGGAGCCTGACCGGTTAATAAAACTCTTGTCAAGAGGCAGCTTTGACTCTGAGAAGAAAACCGATGTGAAAATTAAAATTCTTGAATGACAAAACTAAAGTTTACCACGTTTACATGTAGAGAGTCACTATGTCTTTAATTTCTTTTGTAAAGCACTTGTAACTTTGTTAAGAAAAGTGCTAAATAAATAAAGTTTATTATATATTTAATATCTTAGTTGCCATGTCAACATGCTGCAATTTCACAAGGAATGTGGGTGTAAACCAAAGTATTTGACTAATGACAGTGCTAGAGGAAAAGTCTAAAATATTTGAACAATAAAGTTATCAGGAGTGAAGAGATGATATGTTTGATATGTTTCAGGACAAGGGAAAACTTGACCTGCTGCTTTTGCCAAAAAGAAATGGGATCAGGAGATTACCAGTCATCAAGATTCATCCTCATGGCCCCATTGTTAGATGTATCAGATTTCAGGGCAAAACATCCCATTGCTATTAAGATACTTGACTAAGACCCAAAAATATCAACAGCAAGTTGACATTAGAGCTGAAGTCAGAGAAGTGCCTCAGTCAGTAGAATTCACCATCAGAGTATTAAAAATGTCTAAACCAATTTTTATCCCAATCCACCCAAAGCCAACATTGCAATCCTGCTAACAAAACCTATAATAGAAAATGTATTAAGGCTATGCAGCACAAAATATGAAACAAACAGCTAATGTATTTGAATATCCCCCTTTTTTTAAATGCAAGAACACATCAACTGCTTTCAACATTTTGCAACAGCTCAAAGTCTTTTAGATTTTAAAGAGGAAGACGTTTTTGGAACAATGTAGCTTTCTTCCACTGTAGCAACTTTGATGCAAACAAGTGCTTTGACTGGTCAAGCAACAGAGCTACAAATCAAAGGAAATAGGAATGAAAACACAAAGCACTGTTACAGTGCTGTCTCTGTGTGGATGCTGCTCAGCGCACTCTGCAATCAGTGTGTGCAGTATGTGTGCAATGGTATCTGTCCAGGTGAAATACAAAGAAAGGTTCAGGTCTAAGCATATGGACACAGGCTTCATGAGTAGGAGTATAATTGTGTGGAGAGTGCTCGTGTTTACATTAGGAGGAAATGTTAAGCATACCTCAGCAGTGACCGTATGGCTCAGTGGACATGGCTCATCTGGCCTTTTGCTCTTATAGTGTCCTCTTAGTAGGATTATGTCTACATAACTGGGTCTCTCTCCAGCTGAGAAACCTCCCAAATGAGGAGGGACAGAAAGGTTTTGCTTTATAGAAGGCAGGACTCAAATTAAGTAGTTCCCAGAGAGGTTTGGAGAAAACTGATATACAAGCAGACTTATGAAGACTATGTTTGTGGGTGTCCAAAGTATGAAAGACAAATACTCGACTTTCTCAGCTGCAGCCACAAACACTTCACTTTAAATCCATATCTATTAAATAGTTCTAGGTGCTCCATAAAAAAGAACTGAGAAGATACATAGACTTCAAGTATAAAGCTCATCAAAGCTTTGTCTGTACTTGTTACTTATTATATTGTGAACCCCAAGTGCACATACAGGAAGTGGACAAAACCTGTTTCTTAACTAAGTTTGGCATCTGTTGTTTAGCAGTGTCAGATTTTAGATATACTATTCCATAAACACACATATTCATGAGCTTTAATCATGTCATTTTTTCACTGTGAATTTTCACAAGACTTAGTTCTTCATACATTTTGACATGTCACACTTGAGAAAGTGCAGGTGTCAATAATAAAATAAATGATGACCAAATTCAGTTCAGTTGCTTCAGTTTCCTTTAATGCTGGCCCACTGTCACACTGCCATGGCTTAAAGGGACACTTACATACAACAGAGCCATTGTTAATATAGTTAGTAACACCTGTGACTTTTCTTCCTGTGACATGTAAAAGTCTCTGCTGCGAAAGGTTCTATTGCTTTCCAAGTATGCAGCCTATGCCATACAGTTAGTATGGAAATATCACAGATATTAGAGATGTCATTCCAGAAAAAGTACAGGTGGAACTAACATTGCTCTGTTCCAATCGGGTGTCTCAGCAAGGCAGCATGCATAAAACCAGGTCACTGCAATTTGCACGGTGTAATGGAAAATATAATTACAGCGGTCTTCCCTATGGCTCCTTACAAAAAGGACTAAACTCACTTAAGATAGGCAAACATGTCTTTCATGTCGTTCAGACTGTTTTTGATACCAAAAGAATCAATGTCAACATATAAATTGGCCTTTTAAAGGAGTACTCTAGGAATTGCACTTTCATGAAGCTGTGAGATTTCTAACAGATTAGAAACAGAATGGTCGAACTTGAAGTGCCCAGGCCCTGACGTTTAGTCCATTGTACAGGGACATCAAACACTGGATTCCTATAACACTGCAAGAGGCATCTTTTCATTACATCCTCCCTGCCTGTATGAGGACACATCTGCTTAACTGCACACCTTGGCTTAAGATCCCTAGATCTGTCATAGGATCGCTATTGTACATTTTATAGTCTCCAAGGCCACAATATCCCTGATGTTATCACAGAGTTACTTTGTCACACTTCACCAAACTATTCCAGAAACAAAACCACTGTACTATTTTCAAAGGCTATGTAATACATACTACATACGACTTACGACAATACGACTTAAACTGACCTTTAAGTCTAAAACCAATGTTCTATGTAAGGCTTTACTGTAACCTTCTCCAGGTGTCCTTGTCCATATTATCCATTAGTATCATCTTTTCTCCCTTCTAATAGACATCCAGAATCCTCTCACAGTGGCATTAAGGCCTCTTCTGATCAAGACCAGCTGTTATGGTGAAGGAGTTACCAACCCCAATTAAACACAAAAAGTATATTGTGTTGTTTTTTTTGTTTTTTTTTTAAAGAAGATAAAAAAAGAAGTAAAAAAAAAAAAGAAGCTTCTTTTTCTGTAGTGGGTCAGACCTAGGTGAGTCAAGAGAAAACTGACATTTAAGTACACAAACTGATTACTCAAAAAGGCCTATCAGCAGCTCCGTCACTACAATTACATTTGCTGAAAACATTCATACTAACAACAGTAATTAAAATGTAAAAATGGTCTGAATTGTTAAAAGTCCCCCAGCCTTACAGTAGATGCAGACAAAGGGTCCAAATCATTAAAGTAATATAATACTCCATGAACGTGTTTAAAGCAGGGACAGATCCATACTCTAATGATAGCCAAACAGAGAGAGAGAGAGAGACTGAAGTTGAAGGTATCAGCCTGCTGTCTGTGTTTCTCATGCTGATAGCGATTGTCTCTAGGGGGAGATAACATGTCCTCAGAAACCTGCAACCCACTGAAGAGCTTAACTGTGCAGGTCACTGCTGAGATCAAAGCTCTCTACTTCCTGAATGCTGTGCAATCTTCTTTGCACTATTGAGAAAGCAGATATCATCCCAAATACAAAGTATGAGTGTGCGCACATGGAATGCATGCTATCCAACATACTTCAAAGCCAAACGGAGAGACTGAAATCAAGTTGACTAATATGGCCAACATATTTGAGAGGTCTGCAGCTATTGAAAAAAATATAACTGCAGAGCAACATTTTTTAAAATCTATTTCACAATGTTGCAACTAATGTCAGAAAATGCTAAGCACAGCATCACAGCATCCAAAGTATCATGTTCAAAAGCCAAAGACATTCAGTTTAAAATCGTAAAAGATAAATATATAAATAATCTGGAACCAGGTTAAAATGCTTACATGAAAAAACTTAAACTAATCAATAATTCATTAATAATTTTTGCTGACTACAATTGTTACTAATGATTTTCGATTAATTCACCAACTGATTAGTCAACTAATCATTACAGCTCTCTATTTTTTTTTCTACCAGGACAAGAGCCACGTTGGAGGTACATCTTCAGTGCTGTTTACATGTCTGTCAGCAACATTATGCAAAAACTGCTGAATTTTATGAAACTTGACATTGAGGAGGGGCACAGCACTCTCCAGGTTGCCTTCTAGTTTTTTGGGGGTTTTTTTCAAATAAGAGTTGCTTAGCTTATGATCCCAAACTAGTACAATGTTCTGACTTTAAAAGTTAAGATCATAATTTAACAACAGATGCATGTAATAGGAAGTAAGTTCAAATTCCCAGGATATCTTCTCAGTGTCTTTTCATTATCTGGCTTCACTTCCGTGAAAAGGGAGCAGCCAAAAGGAGCTTCTATTCAGACTCAAAGCAACACAATAGCTGCAGTCAAATCAGGAAGAAAAGATGTCAAAAAAATACCACCTGGGAAGTTAATAGACTGATCACTGCTCCATCATTAAGCAACACATGGGACTGACTATAATTACATGTGTATTCTATTT
>VVAS01081442.1:3824-15148 GCA_015103295.1 Ptychochromis oligacanthus
TTCAAGAGAGAAGTTGTGAATTCTTTCACTCCAAGAATAAAAAGAATCTCAAGGGGGTTACAGCCCCATCTTTATTGTACATGCTGTAGATGACATCTCTGTTAAATTAATAGTTTGACATTTTGTTTTCTCTTTTCTGCCGGGGGAACTAAATTTAAAGAGAGTGGAAAGTTAGTTCTTCACAAAGACTGGAAAAAGAAAAAAAGAAAAAACAAACAAACCCGAAAATGTCCCAGAAATGTACAGTTTTACATGGTGTTATGTGCCAGACTCTTTCTGTGGCTGGGAGCATTGTGGAGCAGCCTTAAAACTTCCTGTAAAAGTGTGAATGAATGTTTTTACGCTTTGGTTACGAGGTGTTAAACGGTGACTGTTAGAGGTGTTGGCAGTGGGATATTTTTATTTTTATTTTTGACAGAGCTAGGCTACCTGTTTGACCTGTTTCGAGGCTTTGTGTTTAGCTAAATGAACTAGTTGTGGACTACGCAGCTTCATGTTAACCTGCAGAGAGGCTGATTTCAATCTTTTCATCTCAGCCGGAAAGTAAATGAGCATACATCCCAAAATGCTACTTTTACATAGCTTGGTAGGTAAATTCCCACACATTTCTCTACAGATAACTCTGATTTTATGAATGACATATGCCTTTACAGTGATTCTGCTGGGACTTTGAAGCAGGTTCAGAATGGTTACTGTGGAAATCATTATTTGTGGTATTAGAAGTATCTCAAAACAGGTGGAAATACTGGTACACAGAATACGCAGACATTTAATCAGATACACAGGTCTGTTTACATGCACTCATATACAAACAGAGAACAGAGCAAATGTCTTTGGCAGATACAGTCACATGCCCCTCAGAAGTGGAATTACTGTGTCAAGTCTTTATCTTCATTGAGGGGGAGGCGATATTCCCTCAAGTGGCTGCCTGTCTCCTCAGAACAGGTCTAATCAGAGTTTAGGGAATCTGTCTCCTGCTGTTAAATATCCTAAAATACTATTCAATCTACAGGGTCATTTATATGCTAATGCAAAGGTTACCTCTGCATATAGCTTTGACGCAGCTGTGTGCTGTTAGTTTATGGGTGAAAAGGGGGGGAAAGTAAAAAGTGGATAATGAGGCTGAAGGAGATGAAAAAGAGAGGATGCTAGCAAAAAGACAGAAGGGAGATGAAGAAGAGGGTGGAGAGAAGACACAGAGAGGAAGAGATGTTCCCCTGGGTGAGTGCCATAGGTAATTAAAATAGGATGGACAGACCTGGAATCTAGCCAGAGAGAGCTTCATCTCCCCTCAGACTTCTTCTCCAATCAGGCTTTCTGCCTAAAGCTAAATTGCTGGTAGTGACAGACACACAGTGGTCCCTAAATGCAGTAAACTATCAGTTTATGGATTACAGGTAGGTACATGTGGAAATGTAGAGACAATGCAACCAAACACTTGCAAATGACAACAATTCTCGGGGTAGAAAGCAGCCAAATTTATGCACTTCTGGTGGTGCTGTGGGACAGAAATGTACAGAAATGCATAACATGCACACAAGGACACACGCATGCACGTACAGAAAACATTTACCGTGCCGTACAAAGCTGCAGCAAGGGCAAACGTTGCTAACCAGAGTTTGACTGCAGTAAGCACATATACATTCACTGCACAGCTCTGAGCTGGAGGCAAGCACATGAGTATGCAGTGCACACACTCAGACACACACTATGAGCACAGAGTCAGACGCACGCACACCCCTGTGCATACGACGGCAATGAAGATGCAGTCTAATTACACAACAGCGACAGGGGTTTTTTGCCTATGAATTTGACCTGGTTTTATACAGTCATTATTCTGTTTAGTCACAGAGTGTTAATGGTGTCCATGACATCTGTCTCTAGGGAGAATCTTTTTTCTTTTCTTAACCTTTTCTTAAGCTAAGCCTCATTATTTTTTTTTAACATGCACTACGAAGAAGAATCATCTTATTGCTTGGAAACTGCTCCTCTTCTGACAAAAATAAACTGTGGCTTTTGCAGCCAAAAATAGTTGTTACATTCGTAACATTTTGGGTTTTTTTTTTCAACCCTGTGTTTTTCATTGACCAACACCAAAAATCCACCTGCCTTTCATTTCTGTACCTCAACAAAGGCTATGCTAAATAGGCTGTCCTAATGTCCCTACGTGGCATCCATTACCATATATCTCATACTCTGTTAGTGGCTTCTCTTATGCTGATGTAGAAGGGGGCTGAAAGGTAGCTCATTTTCATGACATGTTGTTCTTTGTGCGCTGTGATCACCAGTAACGGTAAATATAGCTCTTTTGGCAGAAGCCTGCTAAGAGGATCATAGCCCACAATAGGTGGTCTTCAAAAAGCAGATATCAAAAATGCCAAAGAATCTGCTTGTAGATTGACACACATGCACATGATGCATGCTTGCACAGACACACATTCCCACAGCAGGATAACACTCGTACACAGACACCTCCCCGGAGAGCCTTCTCTCCTCCTCGCAGGTATAATTGTGTTTCTGCTATGCTTTGCTCCTCTCCTTTCAGTTGTGACTGGGCCCCAGAAGAAAAGCCATAATTAAAAGAAAAAAGTTGTGTTTGCTGCTGAAGAAGGGATGGGTGCAGCAGAGGACAGAAAGGCGAGAGAAAGATTAGCCACAACAAAGCGTCATCAGGCCACAAAACAGTCTCAAGTAGCTGGAAAGACAAAAGACTCGAATGCTTTTATTTCCCAATAAAAAAAAATAAAAATAAAAAATCCCTTCCAAATCCCTCTGGCTAAGCTGCCATAACTAAATCCTGCTTTTGGCATAGGTGCTCGCTGAATCTGCTGGACAACAAAAGCAGCAAAATATGAGAAGATAGACCAAGCTCCCAAGAAATATATACACCCCCATTCATTTTGTGCAAAGAAGTAAAAAGTCAAGTGCCTTAGCGGTGGCATTTGAGAAAAGGTTACTGGTTATTTGCTTATCTTGTTTGTGTGTGCGTGTAGCTGTTTGTGAGTGCTTCAGTGAAAGCATGGAGTGGACGGTCATTTTCTCCCTTTTGCAATTTTGTGATGTAAATGAGATCACAGAATGAAGGAGATTAGGCAGTCTCTATCTGTCTGAGTTGAAACAGCTGTGATAACGCTGGCAACCCAATTTCTAGGCAGTTAAACGGGAGTATGAGTTACATGCAAAGACAGGGTTCATTTGTGAGACAAACTTCTTTTTTTAACTCTTGTACAACACATACACGTGTAGTGCACACACATAAAATATGCATAGACCTTCCCAGGCCACAATTACCTTCCTCACCCCTGAATGAGGGAGTATTGGAGGTGTTCTTGAGGTAAGACGGTGGGCAGAACAATACACAACAACAAGAACACACATGCTGGCATGTTTGGGTAATCAAACATGCTCTTCAGATTATGTTACATGTTATTTATATAATCCAGTGAGTTACATTACTAATTACAAAAAGCTAAAAGTAATTTGTAGTTAGTAGCTGATTACATTTCAGTATAATATGACCCAACCCTGCATGCAAGGCCCTTAAAGCATGTGAAGAGACCACACAATGTGCACAGGGATACATAAAAAAGCTGCACCCCCAGGGGGGGAATCACTGAAAGCAGAGAATCATAAAACTGAAGATGTATGGCCACTCTAAAGGGATTTTTACATGAAAATAACCGCAGGGTATTATTACAGGGTACGTGTGGCTGATGCAACAACAAAATCCACATGCTCCAGCCACCTTGGCCACCTGAACATCATTTATCTTGTGGCGTGCACTTTATGGCACCGTGGACAATTTATGGCTGAGTTTGCCACAGGTAAAGCTCCTCAGCTTGCAGGGTTCTTGTTAACCTCCTTCTTTCCTTCTAAAACATCTGGAAGGATTTGCTGGTGGAAAAAAAAAGGTCCAGTTAAGCTCCTGAAAGCCTCTCACATCAACACAGAGAAAGTTTGCATAAAAGAGTGTATTTTAAACACCTATCTCAGGATAGGGAGCAAAGTTTTGCCAAGTAAAGAAAGCATGCCTGCATGACTCCTGACCCTCTGGCCCCTTTAATCCTGCAGAATGACTCCCTGAGGTCCACGCTCTGAGGACCCAGCAGGAATAGGTCATCTAGCAGATGCCTGCCTGCTTAAATTCTTCTGATTTGATTGCCCTGAGGTCTGGGAACTTCAGCACCCTTTTGAAGTGTTGATTTCGTTCTAAAGAATCCCACCTAAACCCCACCACCCGATAAACATGGCACCCTGTGTGAAACTGGAGCCTCATAATATGCAGTATCTGGCCGCTTTTGAGGAAAATAAGCATTTCTTCAAATCTCTTGATACTAGACACAGCTTTGCTTTGTTTTACGATCAGATTAGTGGGTAATCCTGTCTACATTTTGACACAGAAATTACTGTTAGGGCAGGTGGGAGTTTATTCATCAAGTTTGGAAAATAAAGTTCATCCAAACACTGTAAGAGCATATGTTGACATTCCTTCAGTGGGTGGTAGGCATGTCCAGACTGTGTGAAAACAAGGTGAGGTACAGTGAAAGGCTTTTGAATTAAAGCTAGTGAGAAAAGTACAAAAAAAATAAAAACCCAAACAATTAAGTTATTTCACAAAAGATCTGCTCAGCCAGCCAAGTTTGTTGAGTATAAAATGTCTTCAGGGTTGGCGATAAAGAAACAAGTAAATTTGATAAGAAAGCAACTGGTTTAGTGGCAGCTTGCAGCCTCCCAGTGTTAAACCAGGGGTGTCTGACTGTTCCTTTCTGTGCACCAGAGGTAACGAGAAGCAATTTGTCGCCAATTGCTTGACGTATTCTCTTGGCAATAGGAACAGAGAAGCTGTTAGGTAACATCTCTTTCCTTCCAACATCTTCTGTCTGTTTCATCTCACTCTGTTTAACACACAGGATCTCAAACTGTCATTCTACACATTTTTAGAAATGTGGTCCTTAGCAACCCCATCACACTAATCTGCCTTTGATTTACTTTCTTTGTGTTGGGATGTATTATGTCTTAAATCCAATCTCTCACTCTCTCTCTCTCTTTTTTTTTTTGCAAGACTGAATTTCCCTGTTTGTGGCTTAGCATGTGATTGAACAGAGTCCTATGTGATCAATAGAGTTCATTAAATGTCCCTGTGGGAAGCTATCTCAACCTGAGGCTTTCTACATTGTGTTTACCTGCAGCCTGCTTTCCCTTATCAATTCAAGTAGTTCCACCTCTGCTTATGGCATAAGTAATTTTATAATTGAATTCCTCATTCCTGGCCAGTGATTGCTATTTTCCTAAATGTAGACTGAAGAATCCATTTGGTTCCCTTCAGTATGGGCCGTGGGGTTTTTGGTGTTAGAAAGCTTTGGTATAGCTGTATGTTTGGGATGGGTGGGTGTTAGATGGACTTCCAAAGGGAGGCTGAAGGAAACAGTGGCTGCACCTGTTGTTCCCTGTGGTTGCTGTGTGGTGGGGTTAGCACCTGCTCACACGGCTGCTGTGTGGATGTCTGTGTGGGCAGCAGGGATAACAGGGAAACCATTCACACCCGCTCCGAGTGCTGTCTGCAGCCCCTCTCCCTCAACACTTGTGCTTTCTGCTTCATCATGTCTTTCTCAGTTTTATTTTTTTTTTTTACATTATCATCCCCCTGTAATTTATGCCATACCGCTTCATCCTTTGTATTCCTTGTCTCTCTGTCTTTTTCTGTCTGTCCATCTCCTCCTCCCCCTGCTCCTTTCATTTATTTTTTTGTGTCACCGTCATCTCTTTTTGCCTTTCAGTTCACACAGAAAAACAAACATAAACCGCAGCAGTTGGGAACCGTAATAGTCCTTCTGTGGAACTTGATAGCTTTTAGTATGAAGGGTGAAGTTGTAAACAGTGAATTACATATAACTACTAAATCACTTCAGTAAGAGCTGGGACAGCAGTGACTGAGCATTTAACTTAGGCCATACAGGTTGTGAGTGTGCTGGCTGGTTATGGGCTATTTAGGTGTCAAGTTATTGTAACTGTACAATACACATTTAAGACAAAAGACATAAAGAATACTCCAGTTTTTGTTAGTCTTTAGATCTGAACTGACATCAGCTATGTGGTGTAAATACTGAGGGACATGTGTCTATGTCTAAATTAACAACAACTATTTCTTTATTTTAAATTCATTTTTTAATAGTTTACTCTGTGCATTTACCCTGTCACTGTACTGTGAGTGAGTAATGACATAATCAATTGACTTTATGGCTTCTAAATGATCACATCTGACCTTTTCTCTTGTTAAAAGAAACACTTGCGCAAACGTTAAAGAAAAACATCATAAATGTACACAGAGGGACAATAAAATTGTCACTGGAGGGTAATACGCCTAGATCACGACCTATGATCCTGTCCAAATAAAAATTTTAATTGGGCTATAGTCGTCATGTTAATGTAATGTGCTAATGTGCATTGTGAGCTGTGTGAAAGAATAAGCATTGCAAGACCCCATGCAACACGTGAAAGAACAATGATATGCAACCAAGATATGCACGTCACAAGCAAATAACACCAAACTTGCACAGCAGACACAAAGAGCAGCCCGTGCCCACAAAGGTCCAGACGGTACCACATCCAACCCGGAGGACTAATAATGCAGCATCGCGTTTGGTGGCACTAATAAAATTGCACACATATACAGTACCTGATCACCCCAACCGCCCTCTGTCTCCCTCAAACGTATCCATCTCCAAATCCCACCATTATTTGGCATACTCACCGCACCAGATGGCCAGGTATGGGAGGGTGAGGCAGGTGCCAGTCGCCAACTCGCCCTCTCCGGTCGATCTTCTTCTTCCTTTCTATGAGGAAACGGGGAATGGATAGCACAGCTCGCGGTAGTCAAAGCCTCTCTGAAATAGCGCTCCTCAACCGCACCTCACCTGTCTCTTCCCTCTGCTGCGCGTCGCCGTAGCATCACCGTTTACCGAGCGCGTCCAAAACGCCCAGTCAACCAAAGGGTTGCGTAGTCTAATTGTGTAAAAACCTGCTGAGGTTTCTGTGATCCCGAATACCTTAGGCTTTTTTCCCGACCCTTGCAAAAAGGAAAAAGAAAAAGAAAAAGAAAAAAAAATCCGAAATCTTGCAATTGCGGGGCAGTATTAAGTCTTCTGTCAGGGGGTGGGGGGAAACCGTGCAGTTTTCTACACTTGGTCGAGATACGGCTTTGAAATCAGTTGTCAGCAAAATGTAATCCCCTTTTTAAATTTACAGTGGCGAGGTGAAACATCCAACGCAGAGCAGGCACAGTGACAACAGGGGCCCATAATTCACACCCCCCTGAAACACAGTCCTGCAGTGGATCAATGATGAATGGAGGACCTCTCTCTCTCTCTCTCTCTCTCTCTCTCTCTCTCTCTCTCTCTCTCTCCCCCACCCACACACACACACACACACACACACACACACACACACACGCACGCACACAAGCCTATATGTGCTGTGTTAAGAAGTGTTGTGAGTTAAAGAGCCTAAACATAAAGCTGCAGAGGGAACTAGCACATCAACAGCTAGATTTTTTTGGGGGGGGAATAATACAATTACATGAATCAGACTTCATCACTAGATTGCTGGCAGAATACTTTATTGTCGTAAGGAATACAAAAAAAGGTTTAAAGACAAAGAAATTCACCTGTACTCTTATAGGAAAATAATGAAATACTGAGTAGAAAGAGGTGTAGAGGTGGATCATTACTAAAATATTGAACCACCATGTTTGATATGTTTTGAATGTTCATCCACATCAAGAAAAATATGTGCAAATATATGGATACACCTCTCTGCTATTTAACTATTTAAATGCCAAATAATTTCCAACTATAGTGAAAAGAAACATCATTAATCTAAAGTTCAATATAAGGTAAGTATAGCCTACTTTACTTATAGTATTTAATTTTCCTTTTTATGCCAAGTACCCTATATTTTTACTCACTATATTTCAGGGGTGATATTGTGCTTTTATATTTATCCCGCGTTTATAATTAAACAGATAAATAGTGTTGTCCCAGAGCCGTGCCCCATATTCCACACAGAAACATTTGGTCGTCCACAATTTTCCACCCCATAGTTATACAAATGTATGCATGCACACAGATATGTCTGGATTAATGCAAACAGAGTCACTAAGGACGTTTGCAGGGCTGCTATGCCAGAAGTGAGAAAAACATGCAAATTGTTCTCTGTTTTTAAGTCCTTCATTGTATAATGTGGCATAATGGGAAGAGTGGGTTGAGAGGGTTGTTAGTACGAGTGCTACGAATGCAGTGGATCTGAGAGCTTGGGGGGAAGGAGGCAGATGATTATGGAAGCAGTAAACAAAGATTTTGCATTCAGAAAATGAGGAGTTCCTAAAAATTGTGAATAAAACACTGGTTGAACAAATGCTGCATGTTCTTTTCCTCCATAGTGTTAATGAAAAAATAACACAAACACACAAAAATCCATTCTGCTGCATAATGAGCACCTTCGAGTTTGACAGAAGCGCACTTTGCAATACTTCTGTGCTTATAATTAAGATTTTAAATGCAGCCGCTTCACTGCTAATGAGGTATCTTTTACACTGTCATATGGGTTTAAGCTGAGTAACGCATCCTCATTGGCAATCCAACAAATGGTAGGTTTTTTAAAACATTTTGACCCCAGTGAATATGAAACACAAACACTTGTTTTTGTGACCTTCTGTTCATGCTGTTCTCCAGGTCATTTTAAATCTGAACTTTCAGTTTCACTCATTTGATTGGATCTGTAATTTAAATAATGAATTCATTTATTTTATAATTTTGTTACAATTTGAAGAACTGCGCAGAGCAGCTGCCTATTTTGTCCTTTGTAACTACATCTGTGTTACCCATTCTGACAGAAGATACTGATACTCTATAACAGCAATTAATGATAAATAAAATAATAACTGGAGGATACTGACTTTACCTTATACACAATATCCTTCTTCTTTTTTTTTTACTACTGTAAGTGGGACGTTAATATGATGATAATAAATTATTCGCTATCACATTGTAATAAAGTTCTAAAAGGGTTTGCGTTCTTGCGTCACTTCCGGCTGTCGTCAGACAGTAGTAGAAAAAAAAAATCTGTTTGCCATGAATATCAGCTAGCTAGCCACCGACAGCTGTCAGTATACTTGAGTAAAACCATCCATGTCAAGGCACAAGAGGGATTATCGAAGTCTTGTGCTGCTTCTGTGTACAAATAGGGGCACACCTTCCTGCCTGCAAACCTACTGTGAATCGGTAAGCAGCTCGCTTTCAGGCTACCGTGCTAGCGAGCTAGCCGCCGCCGCCGCCGCTAGCTGCTTGCCTCGCTAACGATAAGTGATGATTGTTTGATTCGTAGCAGATATTATCATGTGTGCAGGCTGGTGTTCAGCAACAGCAGCAGTGTGTCCCTTATCTGGCTTATCGGTTGCAGCATTCTGCTGCAGGTATCCAGCCAGCATCACTGGCTAACCCCAGAGGTTAATATCGTTAACCGTGTAGCCACCGTTAGCACATCGCTCTGTGTGTCTGTCCGTCGAGGGGCTGTTGTGTTTAACCACTCTTGTCCACTCGTGTCCAGTGTATCCACATAACCTTAATTACCTCGTGAGATTTTAGCAGACACAGTGCATGACTGTAATTAAATCTCTTTCATTTTGATTTGTTTTCGATTACGGGACGTGTGTAATGATGTCAACAACAGCTGACGTTTTAACACAAACAATGAATCTGCGTTATCACATTACTTTCCATAAAGCTGATCTCAGCCTCATAGCTGTTCACAGATGCCAGGATGCTATTGACTTTTTTTTTTTTTTGCTTTGCTTAGTGTCTGTGTAATTTTATATGACCTACATCGTTATACAAAACAGTGATGATTGATCTAGAGAAAGCTGCTTAAGACTTTTTAAGTGGTCACGCCTTTGCGACTATACATTGTCATGTATATTGCCATGTATATTGCCGTGCAAAACTATTTTAATGTATTTACGTTTCTTTTTCAAATCAAGATCCAGCTGGCTCAGTGACTAGACCAGAAGACCTTGGCACCATTGTGTGCCAGAAGATTTCAAGACACTGGGATTTTTGAATCCAGGTAGGTTCCTAACAGGACACATGTGCAGGGTTTCCCCAAGACAGCTGGTTAGCAGAGGTGGTTAAACTGTTTGTGTGTGCTCATACCAACTTCCATCCATCCATCTATCCATTCATCCAAAAAAAAAAAGTTTTTTCTTGACTTTGAAAAACACTCCTCAGTTATTTAAATATCCATGCTTTTATCAGGCAGTTTGCCTATTCAGGTGAACCTGCAAATTTTGCTGCATTGCATCCCATCTTCAGTGTAGTTACCAGATGACAGTTTAAATATTTTGCCTTTGCCGTAGCACATTTCATTTTACTTAAACTCAATGTGCTTAACACAGAAGATAAAAACATAAAAACTTGTGTAGGTTTACAATGCCTTAGGGCAGTGAAAACAGCAAAATAAAACTTTACAAAGAAGTAATTTACAAGTTAACATACACACACACACACAGGTCCTCCTCATGGATGGAGTTGACCGTAGCTGGCTCTGGATGTGTGTTTGTTGAGGGTCCAAGCTATTTTCTGGCTAAGCCGAAGACATCCAGAGCAGCCAGAAGAAGAGGTTGACAAATCAGAAGACCACTAACAGGCACGTTAAGTGTTAGTTTCAAAATGTTTCAGTTATTCAAATAAAAGTAAGTAGAAAGCAAGTAAAACAGGTAGACAGCAAACGGATAGCAGTCGACCGGACAGCGTTGTGGAAATGACGTCCGGAAATGATGTGGTGCCGCTGCTCATTTTCTTGAAAGCTTAATAATACAAAAATAATTAAATGTAATTTATTAAAATGTAATAAGATGAGAATCTAAAAAAATACTGTGGGAAACCCTTTTGTGTATTTGTGGTAAAAGGCTTTGCTGGTAGCATGCTGTTTTTGTTGTGTTTTCCTGCCTCCTAATTACGCTGTCTGCTATGTTTATATTTCCACCAGAAGATGAACGGTCTGTCCATACGAGAGCTATGCTGCCTGTTCTGCTGCCCCCCTTGCCCCAGCCGCATTGCAGCCAAACTGGCTTTCCTCCCTCCAGAGCCCACCTATGCTCTTCTCCCTGACCCAGATCCAGTTTCTGGGGCTGGAGCGACATCTGGTTCCACCACTGCGACTGCTCTCCCTTCTCTTGGAGCCCCAGGACTGCGTTCTCGGCTCAGCACTGCTAGTGGAGGTGACAGAGGTGGTGGTGGTGGAGGAGTAGGAGGAGATGCTAGGTGAGGCGG
>VVAS01081485.1:1406-12910 GCA_015103295.1 Ptychochromis oligacanthus
TTTTGAAGATACAGGAAAAAAAAAATACTGAACGTTTTATCTGTGCTTGCAGCTTGAAGGCAGCAGCGAATGAAAGGCATTTTCCATCCTTCTTTTCCAGTGAGCTACTGTCATTGATGACAGACTACCTAATTCGAAGTGTGAATCTATTGCCACAAAGTGCCAGCAGCATCAACATTATAGTGCAATAGTAGTGACACAGCATAAGTCAAATGTAAGCACAAAAGTAGCCTAGGTAGTGTTGTCGTCATAGCTTGGTTGTACTCAACAGTGTGTTTTTGCCTCAAGTGGTGAAACAAGTTTGTTCTTTCCACCTTTAGCAGGGTCAGTTTTCTTGTGTATTTTGCAAAGCATTGTACTTTGTTGGAGTTTGTTGCAGTAGCTCCCTTTTAAGGTACTAAATCATCAGCAGAGGTTAACACACTGCTCTCTCTCTCAGACATGCCTGGTCTTGTCTGGTTGTTGTGCCCGCTGAAGAATGTAAATGCATAGCATCTTTTATATCACTTAAAATTTATACCAGTATTATCATGACTGCTATAATATGGCACAGCCCTACTTATCACTTATCACAGCCCTACTTTAAAGTACCTCTTCAGCTTCCTTGGCATCATCTTAGAGTTTGCAAGCTTCTCCCTACCAATGACACACTCTGGGCTAAAGGCTGTTAACATCCCCGGTGCAACTGAACCTGTAAGAGAGGTAGCTTTTCTTATATTTTCTGCTCAGTTTTATCATCTGCACTGGTGGTTATGTTTAGTTTGCTCAATACAAGAACATATTCAGTTTTCTTCCTTATTATGTTGGGGTGGCAGTGGCTCAGGAGGTGTAGCGGGTCATCTACCAATCGGAAGGTAAGTGGTTTGATACTTGGCTCCTCTGGTCTGCATGTCAAAGCATCCTTTGGCAAAATATTGAACCCTAAGCTGCCCCTGGTGCATCAGTGTGAGTGTATGTTTGTGTCAATCGTACACAAAAGCATGGAATAAAAGTGCTGCGTGTGTGATTGGGTGAATGAGGCTTGTAGTATAAAGCACTTTGAGTGCTCAGCTAGAGTAGAAAAGCCCTATACAAATACCAGTCCATTTACTTATTAACCTTCTTGCTGTCAGGCAGGACCTTTGATGTGTCAAGCTATCATAATTCCCACCATCTCTCAGCCGCGTGAACAGGTGGAATTCCTTTTGACAGAATTTTTTTAAAGGGTTTTTTTTATTTGAAACGAGTGCCTACAAAGTAGTGATAGAATATACCGAAACTTCATTCTTAGTTTTTTGTGCAGTTTTTATAATAAGTAATAATGTGTGGTTGTTTTTGTTTTTGACTAAGTTCTGTGACATGTTTGGATCCAAAATGCCGCATCTGCATATCATGAACAAAGATTTAAATTATTGAACTAATTGCTGTTTATTGGTATATATATTTTTTTTCTTTGGCAGTTCAGGGAAAATAGTGTTGGACGATGGGCGCAACAGTTCTGGTTGCACCCATTCCACTTCTATCCCAGTATCTTTCTTAGCCAGAGGTCAAAGGTCAGACACAAATAGAAAGAATAGTTTAATTGTTAATCACCAGATTGTAACCATCTTCCTTTATGAACTGTAAAAACTCAAACCTGTCTCCTCCCCAGCTTTTCTTGGACCGTGTTCCCCATATCATTTTATGAGCTATGTCTTTTGTGATTACAGTGTAGAAAGGTAGCGGTGGATCACTGCACAAACACACTGCAGCTTTATTCAGTCAAGACACTGTGGCCAATCAAAGTCAAAATCCAGATGGGTTCCTGAAGCGTAGTAGCTGAAGTCTGCAGAATGGCACACTTTACTGATACAAAGATGACAAAGAAAACCAAAACAAAACAGGGCTTGCCTTGGAGACATTTGCCCACCCACCAACACACACACGCACACACACACACACACACACACACACACACACACACACAGACAAGCATAGGTATGCCATCTACAGTCCTTGCCTTCCCTCTCCCTCTTGCACATAAAAGCTGTGAGACACATGGAGACCCAGTGATGTTTTGACAACAATCCCAGTGTGATATGCAGAGCACGGATCAGACTTTTGCCCTCTTTCTTTACCCCTCTCTGTATCAGCTCATGTCTCTTTCCCACACATTTTGTCTCATTCCCACACGACCTCACAGGTTTGCATGTACACTCTACGGAATTAGAAACACAAGACCCATCATTTCTTTCGACCTCTGACCACCAACCTGCTCACATGGGATCTTTCAATAATTTCAACCTTTTGTCAGTTAATTAAAATATAACTTACCCTGCAAAGCAGAGGAACAGCTCATGATTATGTTTTTCCTTTTCTCTCATCTCCCCACATTCATCTGTTTGTCATGATTAGCAAATGGAGAACATTAAACAGGTGATGATAGATTCTGCTTTGACCTACAACATCAGGCTTTAGAAGAACATCATATATGTAATTTCTATCCAAAGCTGCAGGGACTTGCAGTTTGGAGTCTGGGCGGTTCGGCCCAGTAATTAAACCCATCCTCCACTGATGCCTGAAACTCATGCTTAGTTTTAGTGCAGTTTTTATATGAACTGCTCCAAAATAGATGCCATTATTAACAGTCTAATTTCAGTGCCCATTTGAATATTCCACATCATGTCTAATTCAGCATGACGAATAAAACATGTTCCATGTGTGCAAAACAGTTCTCACATTTTTCCTCCAGCTGAAGGAGTCTGTACATTTTCACAGACTAGATGAAGGTTTTATTATACTGCTCTGTACAATGTGTGCTTTTCAGTGAAGTTTAACGCGTGGGAAACCTTCGTACCTTGTGCACATTCTCAGATTGTACAGAAACTTGTTAACAGTCTCCTCCCCGCTCAGCTAATTGTGTAATTGTTTTCAGGTGAGCGGCATAACTCACTTGTACTTTATGAGCTCTCAGAGAGTTTTCAGAAGTTTGAATGCTGATTGTTGCCGTCCCCTCACTGATTCTGCTGAGTGTCCGATAGGGGAAAAGGAGAAATGAAGGAAAGTGAATCGTTAAATCAACGTTTTTCATTACCCACTTGGTGATGATGAAACAAGCTATAAAAACTGACACACCTTGTAAAGCTGTTTTGGCTAACGTGTTGGCACACAGTTGACTGTTATAGATTCAGCAGACAGAGCAATGCTAGTATTCATTTGGAGTCATGTTACTGTTTACTACCACAGACTGTATATAAAAGATGGACTTTGTTTGTGGGTCCAAGAAGTGTATGAGTGTGCAGTGCCCTCAGTTTCTCAGTCAGATCCACCTCTTGCTGGTTTTAAAACACCAAGATGGTGATGGTTCAAATGCTCAGCTTGAGGCTTAAAGTGGGGATTTCACCAACCAGTGGGTGACATTAAAGTGGCTACATCCACCTTTTATACACAGTCTATGCCCACCACATGAATTTACGTTGAATTTTCACTCTTCCCTTTTGTTTTTATCCATTTCATATATGGATGCACCGACTGACCAGCCAGGGACCAAAATGGACCGATTTTCACCATGCCTGGCTGTTCCTGCGATCGGCCGGTCAGCCTCAAGTATGCCCGATTACGAGCTGGTCCGTTTCATGCATGTGCAACACGGACACATCGGCGTAGGCAAAAAGTTGCTCACACACTCATAACTACACGCTATGAGCAGCCACACATTGTTAGTGTGCGGCTGTGGCTGTTTGGGAGTTCTTCACTGTGAGTGAGGGAGACACAGTTTGCCAAAGGCTGTGTGTTTGTAACAACAAACCTAATCAGACACTTAATTCACCCTCACCGACATTTTAAAGAAGCTAACAAACGCAGTGGCTAAAGCTAAAGCTATCCAGAGCTCAGGGCCAGCCACAAGCCAGCAGCCTCGGTATGAGCAAAAAGATCAATGTAGTTATGAGGAAAAGTAAAAAAAGACAAAAGGGTCGATGTCCTCTTGTCTGGTGAAGTTATAAGCATACTGGAAAATGATGCAAGTACCTAACATTTGTTTTGCTATATGAATCTGCTGCACCTGCTTTTGTTTGCTAAGGTAAAATATGTCAGGTAAAGGTAGGTGTACAGCAGGTCATTCTCAGTTAATTATTTGTACCTTTTTCCAGTAGCAGAGCACTTTATTTTCAGTTGTTTCAGTGGGAGAAGATCCTAATAATAATAATAATAATTCATTTTATTATGAAAATAGCATTTTGCATTGAAGAAAAGTTGCTTTTGGTTTGTATATGAAGTCAATTATAGTTCTTAGAAAGAAAATCAGAATCTGCCAAAACTGTTATCGGCAGGTGACACTTCAGAAATCAGAAATTGGAACTGGTCAAGGAAACTGCAGTCAGTGCATCTCTAATTCCAAACCCTGAGGGAAATATCTTGCTCCTAAGGTGCTAAATGCTATGCTGGTAGCAAGTGGCAACCTTTGGGTCTGAAAAATAAAGCCAACAAGGAATTGCACAAAAATGCAGCTCCTGGAGGCTTGTTCCAATAGCGGGTCAGCAGAAATCTACTGTAAAAAGTGCCTCACAAAAAAAGGTTTTAGTACACTTTCGTGTTAACTATATGTGGGGTGAATTTTTATGTAACTTACCTATTTAACTATATTAAAGCTTAAAGTTATGCTTAATTAAAGGTGTAGTTCATTTGAGTGATAGGTTCATCTACTAAAAGACATTCACTGTTTATGACATTCATTGTTTATTTTCTCCGGTTAGCACATTTTGTCTGAAACCTGTTCTTTGCTCTTCAGAATTGCCATGCAGTTTAGTCTCACGGTGAATCTCACAGAGCTGGTAACTGCCTGGATTTAGCCTGCCATCCAAATATGGTCACGTCTACTTTAAAAAAAAGCCAGGATGGCCAAAATGCAAAACTCAAGGCTTTAAAACAGTAGTTTTAAAGGACGATGTCACAACAAGGTGAAGCTGGAGTGAGTGACAGTCGAAATCTGATTGGACAAACACACCTCCCTTTGAAGTCTGATATCTACATAATGATGGAATTATTTTCAAAAGGATCTCCAGAGCACCAATCAAAGGAGTGAATGTAGCCAAAGACATCATCCTGTGACGGACTGGTTGGCTGTTCAGGTTGTACCCTGCCTCCCGCCTTATGACTGCTGGGACAGGCTCCAGCTCCCCCTTGACCCTACCTTGGATAAGCGATTAAGAAAATGGATGGATGAACATCATAATGACTTGAGTGAATATTGTATTAACTTAGAATTTAATGTGAGAAGTTGGCATGTTGAATAGGAGTCTGTTGGAGTCAGAGATATTTTGGTGGTGGCACAGAGTGACCTTCAGTGGTTTTGCACTTTAATGTTCTGCACTTGTTTGGCTTATTGTAACTGGCCCATCTTTTATGCTCCAGCATTAGTGCACAAACACAAGTGCTTATCTAACTAAAAACAAGCAAGTGAATACATGTAAACTGCTGGAAAATCATTGACACAAAAATATTATTTAGTGTGAACTAAATTGTATGCTTTTACAAAATTGCTTTACAAATTTAGGATCATTCTATCATGAATGGATCCTGTTTGCAGACATTTTTTGGATATTTTTAGGTCATGTTTGTTCTCAAACAATCTGGGACAAAGTATTTTGTGTACAACCAGGCCTACCTAATATTCGCACCTTAACAGGCTATCCAGGTATCCAGGGGTGTTAAATCACCCAGAACTAACGGGTCGCCCTGGGCCATCCGGCCCAACCTAGAAGGCCTGCTGGAGATCCCTTTTCTTCTGGAGTCCCTGTCAAATTCTGTGCAACAGTTCTGCTAGATCTCCTCTCATAGCCAGATGAAAGTCTGCTACCAGTAAGTAGGCCATAAAACCACAGGAAGAAGAGGGAAAAAAAAAAGCAAAAGGGCCTTGGTATTCAATGCCAAAATTCAACTACTATGTCCTCCCCTCCACTTCTCCACGTGCCTCCACTGTCCACACACCCAGTGCATCCTCCCCGCGGAGCACCCCCACCCTCGACTGCAGGCAAATAGGTCAGGAAGCCAGGAAGCGCCGCTGTAGTAAAAGGCCTGGACTCCAGGGTGTTGGGTACAGATGAAGACAAAAGGAGATTCATATTGTGAATTGAGCAGCGGGTTGTTGGCGAGGTGTTGCTGCAATTACCCTCCATCATCACTCCACCCAGGAAAAGTCAGACCTTCTGACCTAACATTCGAGTAAAGGTGTGTGTGAGCGTGTGTTTGTGTGGGCAGCGGGATTTACAGGGCCAAAAAGGAAGCTCCCGACAGCTGTTCCTCTCATCGCCTTTAACCGACAAGTGGAATTAGCCTCCTTCTCTCCTTTCCCTCCTCCTTCTCTTCTTTCTCTTCCTTCATCTGCCTCCGCCATGTCGTCAGAGGGGATCAAACCTGAGCACCTTGACCTGTCCAGTCAAGTTAAGGATGCTCCTGAGGAAGGGCGGATGTAGTGTGTGTAGCGTAGCTTAATTTCAGGAAGTGTGTCTCTGTGTGTGTGCATTCATTGTCTGTATCCTCTCTCATCATCATCATCATCATTTCCTCCAGCTAGTAGACTCCTGGGCTACATCAAGGACAATTGCAGCCACACTGATTGTCGCGGGGGAGCTATATAACTGCATTTCCTGTCAGAGTTTTTAAGTTTAGAATTACACCGCTGGACACCCCTCGATCTCGACCACCTCTGGACTTTAAAGTGAAGTCATTCCCCTGTTTTGCATTTGTGCTACTTAAGAAGGCTCCTTAAGTGAATCTGAACTCAGAGTCTTTGCCCCTGGCTCCCTAGCTGCTGGCTATGAATTTCCAGAATATAAAGAGCCCTGCCAGAAGAGAAAAGCTCTGTGGGATATGAGTTATAGCACGTGAAATGCTGAGGCTGCAGACTCAGCTCCACAATACCGTCGCTCTTTTATCTAATATGATCAGTGACTAGTGCATAAGCCAGTTGAGTGACGCTGAGTAACAGGTGACTCTTTGTCAGTTTCCCTGTTGTTGCAGAGCTGTTGTTTTCTGGTGGTGCCACGTTCTCTGACATCATTTACCGGACTGGGTCTGCTTAGAGGCTGGGGGCTGGGATGGGGTTAGCAGCCTCTGCCAAGAGGTACAGGGCAGTTAAGTGGAAGACTGTCAACACCTATGATGTTTTGAGCTTGCTCGGGAGCCTGTGGCACAGTAGGGGTACAGTTAGAGAAAACCAATGTTTACCAGCGAGGTTATCTTAAAATGCCCCTTGAGGAGTGATTAAGTGATGGCTGACAAACGTTTTGAATCATTAATTATGGGTTATGTGCCAGATCACCAGGGTTTAAACTTAGGTCAATGTCATTAGCCCAGTTACCTACTGCATTGTTGTTATTGTCAACAAAGATTTCAATCTGGGGGTGTTTTCATGGCTCTATTGTTGGGTTGCACACATAAGCAACACATGGAAGCCATTACTGCCTATCTGAATTGTGAAGCCAGGTGTTGTTCATTTTTACTGCCACACAGGAGTGCAGAACGATCCTGGGGAGCCACATGTCCCATGAAACATCTGCTGTTAAGCACATGGCTTGTGGATATAAATAGCTGTCGTAAGCGGCCATGATGGTGTGTTTTAGAGTAGCTATTGAGAACTTTTTAAATGTCTTCTTCATTTTCTTTTTTTGGGTGCTCCCTTTAGGGGTCACCACATGGCTCATCTGCCTCCATCTCACCCTATCCCTAGCATCCTCCTCGTTCACACCAGCCCTCTACGTCCATGAATCTTTTCTATGGTCTTCGTTTTTTCCTTCTGCCTGGCAACTCCATCTTCAACATCCATTGTCCAATATATTCACTATCCCCCCTCTGCCGACGTCCAAACCATCTCAGCCTTCCCTCTCTAACTTTGTCTCCAACCCGCTCAACATCAGCTGTCCCTCTGATGTATTCATTTCTAATCCTGTCCCTCCTGGTCACTCCCAGCAAAAATCTTAACATCTTTAACTCTGCCGCCTCCAGCTCCACCTCCCGTCTTTTCGTCGGTGCCACCTTCTCCAAAACATACATCATAGCAGGTCTCGCTACCATCTTGTTACCTTCTCTTTCACTCTTGCTGCTCTTTCCTTCTGTTCAATGTCTCCATCCCAAAAAACATTTTGCAATTTTCTCTTCCCTTTTTTAGTTTATGGACAGTAGGGAAAACAACCACATACCCCTAATTCATGTTTAAGTCATGCTGTAAATCACTATTTAAGAAGTAAATGAGGAAAAATACTTTTATAAGATGTCAGAGGGTCATCAGTTGCTTTTGGAACAAGGGAAAATATCCCGTTAGTTTTATGAATTTGAAGCATTGCAGCCAAGAGCTTTGGCTGTTTTTGACTCTTGACTTCGCTCGCACACAGGCCAACCAGTAGTGTTATAAAAGCTGTGGTTAAACAGAGGTGTTGCTAGAGGTGTTGAATGCAAAAGTGGGCTCAAGCTGTGGTTCTCTAAGCATGTCTGTGTTTTGGACTTATGGATCATCATGACGATGATTTTGGATAAATGCCTCTTGGATAAATGGGAGGAGCAGTGCTACTAAAGGTTTTCTTTTTCATCCTAATCATTAGTGATGCGAACATGCTGCTTAAATTCAGACATTCTTTGAACACATCTCCACGTGCCTCTGAAATAGCATTCTGGCTGTTTTCAAACTCTTAAAAAGAGCTGCCAAACTTTTCAACTTTGATAAAGTTTTACAGTTTCCAAAGAAGGGGGAACATCTCACATGTTACACATTTCAGTCTTTTTGGAGCGGAAGCCTTTTGATCTCCAAACTTCTGCCTGCTACTCCAAGTGCATTGATCAGCTGGAGTGAGGTTTTATCCAAACAGAAGGCTGACCTCGTTTTGGATATTCGGGGGTTACTGCCTGCCGCTGCTGCTTCTGTGGACTGAGAGCTAAACTGCAAATCAGAGAGGCTTTCAGCACCTACAGTGGGAATTGCTCAATGCCCCGTTCAGTTCAGTTTAGCTCACGTTCACTCTTCAGTCCTGACTTCTTAGCACTATTCATTTCGGTTCTAAATTTATTCTATTCTTTTCTGTTTTTGTCCCATTGTATCAGTTAATCACGTTACTGAGGTGTGGACGGTCAGGAAGGAAGAGTTAAGTATGTCATACCCTGATTATGATGTGGGAGAACAACATGTTACCTTGCTGTTTTGGGAAAGTTGTTCATTATGCTTCCTTAAACACACCCTGGCTTCCTCCCATATCTTGTATGTTAATGACTAACGCCTGCATACGCTTGTGATACAGGAAGGAGCTTGTTCTGGGACACCCAGGCGGCCATGAAAAGCAATGCAGATGGGGGTGGGTGCGTTAGGTGGAGGCCTCAGCCGACCTTTATATTCCCAGCACTACCATGACCAGTTGTGGAAGGGCATGGGTGTGTGCCAGGATCCGGGAAGTTAAACTTTACGGAGTAGCCATAGAATACAAGTGGATGGAGGTCAGGAAGTCAATAACAATAGCTTTCAGGAAACGCTCCCACTGCACTGTGACTCAGCAAAAGCTGTTAGGGTGATTGACAAATGCTCCAGTTTAAAGCAGTATAGGGGGATCATTCAGAAATCCAGGCCTTTCAAGATTATAGTGGAGTGTGTCTTTCATAAGAAAATTGCAGTCCATTTGATAAGCTTATCTTCTTTATAAATGCCCTTTTAAGGTATTTTTACTCAAATGACATTAACTTTGATTTCTACGACTTCAAAGTAAAAGTTGGAGGTCCTCCGAGTTTCAGTAGCGGACTTCAGAGGTCCAGAGCTTATGTGGAGTGAAAGATGATCCATTTGCTGTAGGAGATTTGGTTAGCTGAGGAAATTAACCTGCTGGGGAGTTCCCTTGATCTGCTGCCTCTGCTTTAGCCTGTAATGAGCCTTGGCAATATGAGAGTTCTGCGTCTGTGTATTTGGATGTATCTGTTTCACTCCAGCGTATGGACTCTGGAGAGAGGTATTTGGGCTTGAGATGGTAAGATAGGGTGGGTGATGGAGCAAGAAAGAAAAAGGAGGAACTCTGGGAAAAATCTGGGTGACTGGTTATACTCTTTAGGGGATGCCCTTTTAGTCTCTCCATGTCAAGGTCACGACCCCTTTCTGTCATTAGTGCGTATGCCATTGAGCCCAATGGGGTCTTGTAGTCAAGAGGTCAGAAAACTGTAGGCGACCATTTATAATGCATAAGCCACAAAGGCACTTTGGCTTGGGAAACAGTTTTGAGCGGTCCATGTCTGTGTCCAACTGCGTGAGAGACAAAGAAAAACAGACACAAGAGGAAACCACGCGCAGGCATGCACTGCTGGACTGGGCCTTGATGTAAAGCAAATCAGGTGTACCAGCATCCCATTTTAGCCCAGTCACAGTACGCAGATAAATCAATCTTCATCTGTATGGCACAGACTGCAAAGGGACTTGCAAGAACAGAGAATTGCAGATCTGGAGATGATTGCCTGCTTCAGTGGTTTGCTCTCTCTTTGATGAGTTGACAATATGCTTAGCATCACTCCAAGGACCGGGCATTGAGTTCATAAAGTCTGGATAAATGCAACCAAAACAACAGGCGTCGTAACCATCTGTTGAGTTTGATGGTGAAAGAAAAGCCACTAGATTGGCTATAGCTCGGGAAAGTATTATTTGATTTAACACTAAATTGAAATTAGAGACAGACATGTACACATATCGAGAAATTATTCCTGATTCATCCATTGTTATTGCATAAGTGAAGAGAGGGCAAAACAACTGGTCAGATGGAAAGTGGGTCAGCTGGCCAACTGCCATCCAAACCAAGCTCGGCCAGGCCTCCATCTTCATCACCTGGCTTTTATGGCCCATAGAAGACCCCCGCATGAGCTGGGAGAGAGAGAGAGAGAGAGAGAGAGAGCCCTTCTTGAATCGTGAAGGAAACGCTGAATTGGGCTTTTTCACTGGGCTAATTTAAGAGAAGCCTGTTGTTTTAGCACCATTCCAAAGCCCTGCACTGTTTTAAGGGGAGGAGGGGGAAAAAAAGGGGAAGCAGACAAAGATTCTTAACCCACCGCCCTTGGGATACCAGTCTGCATTCCTGCTATTGGCTTGACCATGGGAGGACCCCCGTAGTAAGCTGAGTGAGAGTAGACTCTCAACATTGCACTGAGTGTTTATTTAACAGTTTCATAATATTAAAAACACTCAATGAATATTTCCACCCAGCTGTGCTCATGCCCAGTTTCAGTAGGCACAAAAAAAGTGGAACTTTTCAGAAATTTAAAAAGCTATAAATATGCTATTATGTTTGGCTTAAACACTGCTTCACTGTAGGAGTTGTTTCTTCTTCTTGTTTAATTTCTGTCAGTGTAGACCCAGCCTATGCTTTTTGCTGCCACACACCACTACACATCTGCAATCTACCAGATAGCACAGCAAATGCAGATAGACCACTTTTTAAAAGTCTTTTTGGGATTTTGCTTCCACTGGCTGGAGATATGATAAAGAGACAGGTAATTATTTAGGTAATTTTATTATGAACTACTGTCAATGT
>VVAS01081506.1:0-10931 GCA_015103295.1 Ptychochromis oligacanthus
AATGCCCATACTGATAGTTTCAGCAATCTCCCTCCAGTAATTTGCTGCCATTTGTGACTCCTTATATTGATGCTGGTTATTATTCCTTATATTGAGGCAATGGTTGTTATTCTGTCACTGATAAATTCATAAAATGAGGCAAAAAAGTAGCCAAAATGCATAGGAGGAACTGACCGTACTGAACAAGCCAATCACAATAGTTGTGGGCTTCGTTGACCCAACGTGTGGTTACATTTCTAGTGAGCTGCACGTCAGTTTACGCTCTGGGTTACGTTGCAGGATGTCAGAGGGGTTTGTGGTTACGACATACCTACGGCCACATATAGTTGTGCTCAGAAGTTTACATATAGTCATCATGGGCATGTATGTCATGGTAATTTTGTGCTTTTAATTACTTTTTTTAACTGATCTTTTTCCAGGGTGGAATGATTTTACACCATATATCTTTAAAGACTTTGAAAAACAAGAATTGGGTGCACAAGTTCGAATTTATTTAGGATTTTCTATATTACACACAGGGTCAAAATTATACATACAGGTTCAGATATATACATACACCCCCACTAATATTTGATTAAGTGTCCCTCAGCAAGTTGCACCTTGACCAGATGCTTTTGGTAGCCATCAACAAGCTTCTGGCATAATTCTGGCTGGATATTTGACCACTCTTCTTGGCAGAATTGGTAGGATTCATTTAAATTGGTTGGCTTCCTGGCACGGACCCATTTTTTATACATAGTCCACCAATTTTCAGTGGGGTTGAGATCGGGGCTTTGGGAAGGCCATCCCTTCCCAAGTTTACATACATGAGTGTATGTAAACTTCTGACCAAAACTGTATAATAGGCCACAATTTACACTTAATGCCCTTAGTTACCAAGAGAAAGAAAGGATGCAGGTCTTACCTCAAACCACAAATTTAACTTGTTCCTCACAGCCTTGAGTGTTCACTCAACTGCATGGTTGGGCCTACCCTGATCCTCTTCTTGTACTGCTCACCATGCATTTTTGACAAACAGATATTGGCAGAAGCTAAACCAAAATATTTATTAATTAGGTTTGATCATCCATTGTTTGGGGTTTTTTTTTACTCTTGTACATTCATACCTTTACTTTCTCTCTGGCATCTGTCCTCAGATGGTTTCAAAATAACCCCCTTCTTGAGGCTTGGCAGGCAGTCACTAAAGATAAATAACAGTCTGACTATGACAGATGGATTGTCTTTCTTTAAATTTCAACAGGATCGATTCCACTTACTTTGGTGGTCACCTAATCTTTCCTGTAGCAAAAATATGTTGGTATTTATGGTTTTTAGAATATATTGGATGGATTAGACATCCCACTGAGGATGAGTTTTAACCTTGGCTTATGACCAAATACACTATATGGAGAAAGTATTGGGCCACACCTCTTAATCCTTGAATTCAGGTGTTTTCAGTCCCATTGCCACAGGTATATAAAATCAAGCACCTAGCCATGTAGTCTCCTTTACAAACATTTGTGAAAGAATGAGTCATTCCACTGAATTCGAGTGTGGTAAAGTAATAGGATGCCACCATTGCAGCAAGTCAGTTAGTGAAATTTTTTCCCTCCTATTCCACGATCAACTGTAAGTGGTATTACTACAAAGAGAAGGATTTGGGACCCACAGCAACTTAATCATGAAGTGGCGGAGTTGCCAAGTGCCGAGGCGCATCGTGCGTAAAAGTCGCCAACTCTCTGCTGACTCAGTAACTGCAGGGTTCCAAACCTACTCTGGCATTAACATCAGCACAAAAAAACTGTGTGTCTGGAGCTTCATGGCATGGGTTTCCATGGCCAAGCAGCTCCTGTAGGTGTAATGTGTATGTAGCCCAGTACTTTTGTCCATATAGTGTACCTGCAAAACTAAAGAAATTTCAAACCCCTTCTACCCACTTACTGCTAATTAGTACATTGAGGATGTTGCCACATTAAACTTAGATGGTGTATTACTGACCCTATTCTCAGGCCAATAAAGAAAGCATGAAAAACAGAACACTAAAATATATCACACAGAGCTAGAAAATAATTATTCCCAGCACATAAGGTATGGGAACCAGTGCTGTTAAAATTATAATGTGTTGCAACCAGAGATCAGGCGGACACTGTGGAACGGGGTACATGGTACTACCTTTATTTTGCAGGCTTTACATAATCCAGCATTGGTGTCTCACAGTCCGCCAAAAACTTCCTCTGGGTGCCCAGAAAAACTTTGCTCCTGCCAACAGCATCACAACAACAACAACAAAACCAGAGAGGAAGAAACTAATTCTTTCTTCTACCACTTTTACAGGACAAACTTGCCTCACTTACTCACTAGCACCACCTTATGGCGGAAACTGTGCTGTCCAGATCCAAATGTACTGTGGCTTGGAGGCTACTTATGAATCAGTCATGAACACTGGTAACTTAAAGAGCATGGGCAACTGATACATCTTTGATCATTAACTAACAGTTGACCATTTACTTGTGATCAAATAAATTAAATGAAAACTGAATGGTGGGGTCTCTTATGTCCAATAACATTTGACAGAACAATATCAAAAACATTCAAAATGTATCGACCAGTATATCACAACATTAGTTGTCCCCTTACATAGACGCCATTTTGGATTACTGAAAACAGAGCTTGTGAAAAACTCCTGCCAGGGTGAAGATTTTCAGAAACTCTGATTTTGGATTTACATGTGGACAAGGAAAATGTAGATTTTACCTTACAAAGGTGTGCATCTTTATCTCTTTTTTTGATGTCACGCTGTACACGTTATTGTTTATGGGCTTTTGACTGGCTAACATTTCTATACAGTTAGGGTTATATTGCAATAAACAAGGATATCACCACTATTGTAGCTGGTGTTATTTAATAATATTTTAAATATTATCAAATTTAAATTTGATATTTGCTTGTTAAGCAATTTAAAACTTTAACAATGTTACAATAAAATAAAGTAAAGTGTGAAACATCTTGTCGCAGATTTAATATTAATTTTGAAACCAAGTTTAAGCTGCCCATAACTTTGTAAAGCATGTTATGTTACTGAAATAGCAACATGAAATTTATTCACTGTTCAGCCTCAAGTGCACTCTGTCCATAATATCAATTCACGCACATTAAAGTACAAAACACTAACTCAAACAACAAATTTGTTCTGCATTCAACCACGGAATAAAGCTTGGAAGAAAACAATCATATTCTTTAGAACACCAAGTTATATTTGCTGATTTTCAGGCTTGTCCCTTGCGCACAGAGATTTCTCCAGATTCTCTGAATCTTTTGATGATAATGAGAGTCTTCACAATTTTACTTTGAGGAACATTATTCTGAAATTGTTTCACCATTTGTAGATGTAGCTTTTTGCAGATTGGTGAATCCCTGCACATCCTGACTTCTGAGAAACTCTCTAAGATGCTCTTTTTATACCCAGTCATGTTACTGACCTGTTTCCAGTTATCCTAATTAGTTGCAAAATGTTCCTCCAGGTATTTCTTTTTAGTACCACTTACTTTTATAGCCTTTTGTTGCCCCATCCAAACCTTTTTGAGATGTATTTTTATGAAATAGTAACATGCTTCAGTCTAAACATTTGATATGTTTTCTATTAGGTAGGGCTGCACGATTATGCCCAAAATGATAATCTGTTATTTTGTTCAGTATTGAGATCACGATTATTTGTCACGATTATTCTTCATTATTAACATTTTTATTGCACTGTCATGTAAACAGAACACTGCTTTCATCGTTACATCTGTATAAATCTTTGCACCAAAATAAAATTGGTCCTTCTTATTCACCCAAATTCAGCGCAAAAAATATATATATAATAAAAATTGTACCAAAAGCTAACACAAAATGAAATTAACATGGCACTGCTTTCACCTTTACATTGTGCTAATTTCTTGTTAATTAATCTTTATAAATTCATCTTTCCAGATAAATAATATAGTTTTTCACTCAATTCATTGTACCTGCACGATGGATGTGAATGAAACTTCCTCTCCATTTCCCGTGTAACATTTTGCATACAGTGAAGGTTTTGCCACTTTAGAAAAATAGTTGTTTGAGGGATAACATTTTCCCCATTTTCCTGATACATGCGTTAGTCACTGTGTTTAGGGGACACAAATGGAAAGTGACTGTGTCGGTGATTTTGATGCCTCTTTGTGAGCTGGATGGATACCCTGATGTGTTTTACAGGCTCGCTTTTATGGATGTCTGAGTTGATGTTGGACGAATCACATTAGCAATAATTGTTTTTCTTGGAATTCATGCATTAATTATTTTGTATTATTTTTATAGTTTGTAGTGTCTTTCCAGGTGATTGAATAAGGTAGTTGTTTTGTCTTCAGTGCAGACACAACTCTACAGCACTCTTTGCATGATTTCTTCTTAACATCACTTGTTCTAAATCCAAAGTGTTTCCAAACAGTTGATAATGATGAAGGTGAATGACAAGCTCTTCACCTTCTGCTTTGCCAGACATTTGAAGTTTTGTTTTATATCTGTCTTTTGATGTATTGTAACACATCCAGACTAGTCCAGGAAATTCAAGCTATATGGCACAAAGAACAGCTGTGAGTGGCTCATGTAGGTACATGGTCAGGCGCTGATTTAGGGAGTGCTTGATTTGCTTTTGCTTTGAATTTTAGCTGATGAAGTATGCATTTTAAATATCGATCATGCTCATTTCATTGTAGGAAGCCAAAATCATGATTGAGATTAAAATTTGATTAATTGTGCAGCCCCCATTTTCTTTGTTCTACTGTGAATAAAATATTTATAAGGTTTGAAAATCACTACATTCTCTTTTAATTGACATTTTACACAGCATCCCAACTTTTTTTTTTCTTTTTTTGGGGGTTGTATTTTATTAATGTGCAAACATAATAAGCATTCAAATTTTGCAGATTTCTCATCTTCCTGATAGTATTATGATGGTAATAAACCATCTAGTTGATTCATCTCCCAGTAAATGCACTGACAGTTATAATTTACATACACCATCTTATTCATACATGACTTACCATGGCTTTGCTTTTGCTTTTAATTTCATATTAAGTAAGTGCTCAACATTTGCAATGGAAACTACATCTTCTTTTTGCTGTTCAGCTTAACACTGTAAGAACAATCAGCAGTGAATGACATAGAAGGGTTCACAGGAGCTGCCTGAGGATACAGGTACTCCACTTCAAATTAATCAGTTCATCCATGGTGTCCACTCCAAGATTATATTATTATTTACTCTTGTGTGCCATATAAAAACATTATTTCATAAGTGCCACTCAACTAGCTGTCTTTTCAGCTATGGACCATAATGAAAGTTGCCAGAGGATCAGGCACTGCCACATCTAATTAATTATTCATACTCCCACTAGTTATTTAATACATTGTGTCCACTATAGGATTACACTATCATTTAGTAAGCAAATTGTCTAGTCTTAGAGTAATGTATGATGTCCACTGTAGTGGTCAAAATCATATCTCCTTCAAAATGAGTTTTAGAAAATAAAGCTGTAGAACATGTATCCACAAGTGGTTATCAGTAATACATTCTAAATAAATCTATTTATAACAATTTCTGAATGAAAGGATTTAACAGTTAACACAGTCATCATTTGTTTCTTTATTTTTTGTTGGCTAACTTTTCATTCCATAAAAGAACATTTTTATAACATATATTAACAAATAATAACAAATAATTTCATAAAAGTTTGTGACTACCCCACTTACAAATGGCTCAAGGATGGTGATGGTGCAGATTATGGACAGACCCTCTGACAGAGGGTCAGACAGTCTTCCTACAAAGGATTTCTAATTGTGACACAAATGACAAGCTTCCTTTTCATATTTATTTGTTTTTATGCATGAACTCCGGAAAACGTCCTAAAAATCAGTTGGGAACATTTTTTAGTTTGCACCAGCTGTGCTGTCAATACCGGAAATACTTCTTTTAAGTATTAGTTAGGACGCTGCCTGAGTAGCGCATGCAGCAGGCAGGAGGTAGAAGGCAGGGCGCATAATGGCCACTCACTAGCTGGGAATTACCTGCACTATTCTCACACTAGTGCAAACCAACAGACTTTGTGCAAGGGAGCTGGCAGCTTAAAGAACATGTAAAATCCCTGTGTCTTACATTTGTGTCACATACACCTTAGCCTAGAAAAGTTCAGATAAGAAGTGCATGTGTGAAAATAAGAAGTAATGTAATAATGTGTATTTGACCCTTAATTAACTTTATATTTACAGTGGTGTGAAAAAGTGTTTGCCCTCTTCCTGATTTCTTAGTTTTTTGCATGTTTGTCACACTTAAATATTTCAGATCAAACAAAGTAAACACAAAACGCAGGAAAGCCAAGGGTGAAAGCAGAAGAGAGGGCTAGGGTACAGTAGCCAAAGTATCAGGGGTCAGGAAGGGGTCAAGGAGAACACTGCTACACTCAAAGGGTGTTTTGTTTTAGTTCCAAATTGTTCAAGCATGAAAGTACAGAACCGTTTTGTTCCTGGAGAAGTAATATAATTGCAGTTATTATTTTATCAGGTGTTTTCGACTGAAATTTCCAGTGTAAGAATGTAAGCTGAATGTAAGATTTCCAGTGTAAGAAACTTCGATGTCGAATACAAGTGCCACTATTATGTAGCTTTAAATTGGACATGGACTAACTCCACATGGACTACTAACCCAGTTCTTAAAGAAATATAAGTTTCTGAGGCAAGTTTAGAACAATGGGCCCCCCGATTAGAATCATGAAGGGGGAAAAAAAGAAAAGAAATTTGCTGCAGGTATTTGTCATTGTCATCTGTGAGGAAGCCCCAGATCCTGGGGATTCATTGTTGGTCGAACAGACTCCAGTGGATTTACTGCACCTTTATCTAAAAGAAATGACTCACAACAGTCTTTACAAGATCAGTTCTCCTCACATTAACTACTAATCAAGGAGTGTAGTAGACAGTAAATCCACTTCTCAAATACATAATGCAGTAGTATTTGCTAAAATCTCCTAGTCTGTTTGCAGAGTTTACATTTGTTTATATACTCACTTTACCTTTTAATCATTGAGTGTGATCAATGCAACACTCATTCATGCTAGTTGGAGATAAGAACAGTATGAAAGTCAATGTAACTTTGATTTACCAGGCTAAAATAGAGTTGCAAAGTAGTCATTAACCCTGTTTCCTGGAGTACTTTTTCCTATTCATTTTTTTTATCCTTTTTTTTTTCTTTCAAGAATAACCTATATTTAACAATAACACATGTAAGTCTCTCAGATGATGTAAAAATTCAATAGCTATGAACGCCAGCTCTCCAGTGGCTGTCTTAGCCGGAGCAGGCCTCTAGTGTACATTCTCTGGACCCTCCTGTCAGTTTGCGTTTCTAGGTCATGTGACCCATGGGTGGAGCTACGATAGGCCAAGCAAGCTGGTTGTGGTGAGTATATAAGGAGCAGATCTGGCTCCTTTTACTTCCATGTTTATAATTATCTAAGTATATTATCTGACATCATTAATATACTAGCAAAACATGTACACAACTGTCAGACACAGTGCACCATTAGCGTTCCACTTGCAATGTTTAAAATGTATTAACTCACTTTTGAGTTCTCATTAAGAATGCAGTGACTCCTGAGAGGAAAGGCTGTTTTGTGCTCGACAGGTATACGCTTATGTATGTCCTTGTCTGTACTGCTGGATGTTTGGATGCATGGTTATAGAAAAAAAAAAAATTGTTAATACTAATTTTTAGTCGAATGAGATTCTACAGCTCTCTAAAACCCACTTGCACTGGTGGTAAATAGGGAGCTGATTGTGATAGTAAAACTGTCAATTTACCCTCACCCTCACCTATGGTCACATACAGTATAGTGGGTAGTGACTGAAAAGAAAAAAGATCACAGATACAAGTGACAAAAATGGGCTTCATCACAAGTGTGTCTGGGCTCAAAAGATGAGAAGCTCAGTCATCCAGGAGGGGCTCAGAGTAGAGGCACTGCTCCAGGACCAGGAATCTGGTAGGAAACCCTAGGGCAGACCCAGGCAACACTGAAAAGTCTAAGCAGAGATAGCCAAAGGGAGGTCTAGGCATCTCTGCTTAAACTTACTGCCCCCTTAACACATACCCAGAAGAATGGATCCATGTAAATTCTACAGCCTTTGTACAGTACAGTCTTTTTATTCTGGTAGAGTATTATATAGTCAGGACATATACTATGAAGCTAAATATAATAAAGAGTGGATGACAGTGCATATTTTGTCTAATAGATTTCATTTCAATTTACGTTTTAAAGAACATTTTGATTTATGGGAATGGGAAGCAAAAGTTTGCGCTGGCTTTAATAAATAATACCAAACTTCATTAATAAAAAGGACACTCATTCTGACAAGGAACTCAACAAGCAATTTTGTCATGAAAGGGAATCATGTTGATCTGTTGGCTTAATCCCTCTTTCTTTCAGCTTTATTGAACCCATAATGACCTTTATGAATAATGAAGTGTTCCAGTGGTAACCTTGACAACTGGTTAAACCGGTACAGAGTTTAAAAGTAATTCAACTGCTGACAAGGAAGTGCAGTGTGTTTGTTTCATCCTCTGAATAGAAGGATGGAAGTCTCCTGATTAATGCTGACAATCTGAAGAGCACATTGTGCAAGCACATTAATAATAAACTCTTAAAATGCCTGAGCATGCTTTTAAAAAGGGTTATACAGTCATGAAAGGATGTAGGTAAAATGTAAGAATGAACGATGAGGGAGGGATGACAGCAAGGTTAAAAGATAACTTGGCTTGGTTTCACACACATTTTTTTTGGACTGCTTGTCCTATTTTATAGGGCCTAAGAAGAAAAACTACTAATTTTTGGGTCTACTAATTAGCAGGTTTTTTCAGTATAGGGGGATATTTTAGTATGTACAAAGTGCATAATTAATAAGCCAAGAAACTTAAATGGCTTCTGGGGTGTTCAGCATTAATTGCCTCTGCAAATTAACATATCCGCCCCATCATTTTCTCCCACTGTGACTTTAACACTTTAACATTGCACAATACCCAGTGAGAAAAAGAAGCTTCCTCACACTCAGAGGCACTGAAAAGGTCATGAACCTGACATTTTTAGAACATGTATGTCTATGTGATATAAAAAGGATAAATTTATGGTTATGACATCACACTGTTACGTAGGGTCAGTTTCCTTTCTTTTTTCCTTTTCTGTGTTTTTGTGGGGGATTTGGGGGGAGGTATATTAATCTGTTTGTCTAAATAAAGAATGGATACTCATAAGGACAAAGAAATTCACTGTGGCATTGATCAATGTGGCCAAAAAAATGAATGGAAATTATTGGTCCTAATTCCTGTAGTTACACACTACATGTCTCATATCATGCAAAAGACTGTTAACTCGTACTGCAGTGCAATGTACCATATATTAAGCAATGAAATGCTGCAACTCAATTGTGCATTTCCACTGTAGATGTGCACTGCATTGAAATACTAAACACTGTAAAGTACTTTTTTACTGGTATTACAGTAAAAAAAAAAGTACTTCACATATTATAGATATAATACTGAATAAATCTTAATTTTTAAATTTCTGTTTATATTAGTGAGATTGTTTTTAGTACATTTTATATGCCTCTGCCTGCATAATTGTTTCTGAAACTCTTAACAGAAATGTCCTTTGCCTTATTAATATTTACAAAGGACTTATTGTATACTAATGTACTGATCTGTTTAAAGAAAGTGACATAACTTGATATGAGGGGAATGTAAAACTGTTCAAAACTGGAGAATTTCCTAAGGTTTACAAAAATATTTACTGAATATTACTGAAGTGAATTTCATTGACTTGTGCTCTGCATAGATGCACTGATGTGTGCCAAATGTGCCAAGCCAGTGTGCCAGCTCAGTGGGTGCAACTCCCCCAGTGTCAGATGACCAGGTTGTGAATCATTGATCTGAGCAAATCAATAGTCAGCACGTCCATCTCCCGTCCACTCTCAGTGGGTCACCATCTGTGTGTGTGTCCATATCCTGTCCGAAGCCATTGCAGGAGCCCATCAGCACACACCAGGTGGCTGCCATCTGGGTCCCGCCGCTTAACACACAGCATGATTCTCTGTGTAGGAGAGTGTTGTATGTGTTTGCAAGATAGAGACTGACTATTAAATGTCACATTTGTGGGTGTGGATCCACAGTTACTGTGCTATAAGTGTTGAATTGAGTTTGCACATGTGAAAACATAAAGGTCCACAGTGTGTCCATGCAGAAAGGTGAACATTTCTGTAAAATGTGTGTAGACAGAGATATTCTGTTTTAGTGTAGCTGGTGGCCAGCGCTGAAGAATGTTGGGTGATAATAAATTGTTAACAAGGTGCTTGTTGCTTTGGCATGCAACTATCATGACTAAGTGTGAAATATTCTAGAAGATAGACTGTTTTGAAATAAGTGTACAAACATGGAAGTGTTGCTGAGTTGGTGTGAATTTCTGACACTTTTTGACTAGCTCCCTTTTACACTCTTAAGCATCACACAGCTTACGGAATATGTGGACTTGAGTCATGACACTTCAGTGCACATTATCTCACGGTTTGCTGTTAAAATGAGGACAGAAATCACCATGTTTCTCCCCCTGCCTTGATTTAGTGGATATTATCGGTCATGCCGTTTCGCTTTGAAAAGATACACAACCTGAAATTTACACTGACAATTTAAACTCTTATACATATTTTGGCAATTGTTTCTTTTAATTTTGTTTTCTTTTTTCTTCTGTTTTTTTTTTTTTTTTTTTTTTTTTTTTTTTTTTTTTTTTTTTTTTTTTTTTTTTTTTTTTTTTTTTTTTTTTTTTTTTTTTTTTTTTTTTTTTTTTTTTTAAATTTTTTTTCTTTTATAAAATAATTTTTCTTTATAAATACATGCAAATCAT
>VVAS01081546.1:0-11809 GCA_015103295.1 Ptychochromis oligacanthus
ATTGTTGGGGTTCTCTGTCCAATATTTTAGGGTCTTTACCCTAACATATAAAGCGCCATGAGGCGACTGTTGTTGTGATTTGGCGCTATATAAATAAAATTGAATTGAATTGAACCTCTGCAGCATGAATGCGTGACAGGGATGACAAGGAAAAAAAGGATGTGTGCAGGCTAGACCATGTGGTGACTCTGTGGCATCAACTGGAAGGACCGCCAGGCTGTAGCATGTGAAAAATGAACTTGGTCTTTTTTTCTTTTCTCTTATTGTGTATCAGGTTTAATTTCTCATTAACTGAAGGTGCGGGAATGCCATTCAGATACTTCTGACTCACTTTAATGGCTGGTTATAGTTCAGAAGGAAGTAGTTCTCCTATTATTTGTAGGCTGTGAAATGCTCCAAGAAGACTCCAGCAACTGTACTAGTGTGATTAATGTGCTTCACATTTGATCTCAGTACATCATTAATTCAGTTCAATTTAATTCAATTCAGTTTTATTTATATAGAAAATCCCAACAGCAGTCGGTAAAGACCCTACAATATTAGACAGAAAACCCCAACAAACAGACGACCCCCTATCCGCAAGCACTTTGTGACAGTGGGAAGGAAAAACTCCCTTTTAACAGGAATAAACCTCCGGCAGAAGCAGGCTCAGGGAGGGGCAGCCATCTGCCGTGACCGGTTGGGGCTGAGGAGAAACAGAAGAGAGGAGAAGGAGAAAGGACTAAAGAGACAATATGGAAGAGAGCCAGAGATTAATTAACCCTAATGATTAAATGAAAAGTGGTGTATAAACACATGGAGAGTGAAAAGGGGTGACTTCCAAGTAGATCACTGTTTTTTATGGGGATGGTTAATGTGCTGTAAGACATAATTAATATTTGTTTCATTTCAGTTAATACTGAGATATATTGAGTATCATGAAGTGAGTTTAGTGACACTTTGTGAAGTTGTAAGTCAGAACACACATCTGGTTTGTAAATCATGTGACCTGTGTTCTCCTTTAAAAAAGTAAGAAGCCAGAAGTTTTATTTTCTATAATATGGTTCCATAAGAGTCCCTATGTTTTGCATTGATTTTTATGTAGCTGCAGTTAGATGGTGCTGTGCTCCTCACTCTGATATTACTAACATGCCTCACCAGTGATATGTTGCTACAGTGCAAGTTTGTGTACATTGTCTCTCCTTGCCTACAGTGTAATTTTGATCCAAACCAAACACCAACGCACTCGATACTTCTCTTAAGATGTTTTTTTTTGGGGGTCATTTTGTTAATAGAAAAAAAAACTATTACTACCACAACTTAAAAATCGAATGGACATCATTTTAAATTTCAAACAGTGATGGCCAGGTTTAATTTCCCTTGAGCTACAATTCAATAGTAGATTCAAACCTGGAAAAGTTACCTGAGAATTGTATGTTGAATATTCAGTCTTCTCAGTCAACAACCTTATGAAAAGCCACATTATGAAATGATCGTGTCAGTAAATTCTCATTTTCGCGTTGTACTTATATTAGTCTAGCTCTGTTTGGTTAAAGCTAGCTCTTACCTGTTGATCTCTCTGCATCAGAAAACCAGAGGGACTGCTCACTTCTGTCATAACTGTTATACAACAACACTGTGTTTAACAAATTGAACCAACTGTATTGTGTGTGGATGAAATGTTCACACAATTATATTGCCCTGTCCTAACAGGGCTTTAGCATATTACATACTATATATTCACACAGTGCCAGACACTCTGGGAACAGTTATGTTTTCCAATAAATGAAGAACCTGCAACAGTTAGCCTTACAGCTTTTATAGTTTAGTTCATGGGGATGTTTGTTGGTGTCTGGGTGTGTAACAGTACAGGGAAATTGTCATGGTGCTGGAGAATAAATTAAGAAGCGTAGGTTGCACTTCAAAACACAGTAAGGTACATCCAGTCTGTTTTGCTGGTCTCAAATCACTTTTGAAGTTCCTGTAGATTCTGATTGTCTCTCAGCGTTACAACTTCCACTTAGCCCTGGCCTGTTGGCATAGGGTCAAAGCTAATGGTAACCACATTAGCCATACTACATGCTAACAGTAAGGATTTTCCTGTTGTTGTGGGTACATCAGCATCAACGTAAATATAATCTAGTGGTTAATCAGTTCCTCAGATACCAGGAATGCATGAAGACTCCTGCATTCACTCTTTTAGCCGAAAACAATAATCTTTAAAAAAAATACTTTCTTCTCATTTATGTACAGAGCACATAAGTTAGCATTGGTAATTTTTAACTATATAACGTATATAATGTATAAATGAATATTCTAGAAGACTGGGTGAGTGCATGTGTCGCACATACAGCGTGAATAATGACCTTTGGTCACAGCCATAAACATGTTCATCTGCATGTCCAACACATGGCCACGCACCAAAATCTGTGGAAGCATATGTATGTATAAGGCTTAAAATATGTAGAGATGAATAGAGCCACCATAACTACAACACAGGTGTATGAAATCACTTTGTCTAATCGCTTTTGATACCATCAGTATACATTCTCACACACACACTCTCACATACCACATGTCATCAACCTAGAGCCAGTAACTGAGACATCTGCTAACCATTTCAGGCTGTAATAGTAGACAGCAGTCCACAAACAGTAGAGACACACACACACACACACACACTTGCCCTCTTGACTAGTAAAATGAACCCTTGTGCTCTGCACCTGCTGGAACACACGTCCACCTGCTAGTCCTCCCAAATAATGGACAGTGCAAAAAGCAGGAGACGGTGCCAACGCTGTGGGCGTCAGCTAGCTGAGGTGTCACTTAATCACCTAATAACTGTTAACTTATACATCAGTAGGGGCTGTTTGACCTTCATCATTGTTTTCTTTTCTTCTTTCTTCCTCCTTAGATGACCAACCAATGGGACCAGGTCGTCGGCCGTCCAGTGAGTTTCTAATGTGTGGAGGGTGAGTACGAGGTGTTCAACACATTCTACTTAATAGTCATGTTACATTGTAAGGAGCCCTGACCTTACCAACAAGGTTATCAGCAAACAAAATGCAGCTCTAGATTTGGTGAACAGTAAGTCTAGGATTAAAGTAAGATACTCATTAATGAGCACATTAAGGATACCCCCCACCCCCCACCCCCAGACATCATGCAAATGTAATGTTTTTTAATAATTATTTATTAGCACTGATATGAACTGTGTTTCTGTGCCGACATCCTCATAGCAAATGCTAAGTAAATTACTGCTAATGCAAATTGAACATTTCCTACTTTCTGTGTAGGTCATGAACAATAACTTGTGAAATACAAGTAGACTTTTATTATGAAGCAGTCAGTGTATTTGTCAGCGAGCTTGGTGCTTAGAGGGATGTTGTGTGTTGTTGTGTGCACATAGCCTAAAGAGCAGAACTAGTGGTCGTTCATCAAAAGCGCGTCTACAAAACAAGACGGGGAATCAATTTGAAATGCTGCAGGGAGTAATGAAACATTTAAGGGGCAGCCACAGTGAGCTGTTAGACAAAGAGCTGCAGGTGAGGCACTGCACACTTCCAACTTCAGCTTTTACTTTCACGGTCTGCTGCTATGTGCAGACTCATGCCAATATGTGCTTCACTGTATTTAGACAAGCGTTTGTTTTGGTGCCACCAAAGTTCTGTGACCTGTAATATTAAACCCTTATTTACTGAAGAGTTGGAAATCATAAGGGAGTTGGGTTTGTGCTCATACCAGTGTCTGTGGTATGTGCACAGTAATGTGAATAGAAGCTTTCCAGACGTAGCTGTGGTACGTCTCCGCAGCTACTTCAGGTATGAGTGACATTAATTTGTTTCATCCTGTTTTTCAGCAATTATTTGCTGTCATCAAAACATCCATTTTACAACAGCTCTTAACTGTGATTCAGGGAAAAGGTAAATAAGTTTTTTAAACAAAAGGTGTTACTTCTGAATGCTGGAGATACTCTGAATGCAGCCCAGCATCACTAACTCACCAGACACAATTCTTGTGATATGAATTGGGTGTTGTCAATACAAAAGATGTGTGTCATGATGACTCAGATTCCATTTCACATAAAGCCTTGAGCTCACGTGTATGTGTGTATGAAAGGCCATTATCTATTTGTGACGTGTTTTTGTGTCAGCAAGACTTCCTTTGTTTCTCCGTGTCACCATTTCTGACTCTGACCACAGCCTCCTCTCAGCTTTACAACAGATATCACTTAAATGCTGACCATTTGTCTTGACTGAATACTCATGCCAACCTCCAGATCTTCACGAATAGTTAGTTACAAATAACATACTGAGCCAAACAACACAGTGGTGTTGTGCTAAAAACAGCACCTGACCCACAGAGGCCTGTGGGATTTGAATAGATGCACATACTCCAAACCTTTTCTTTTTTTCTTTTAAAATTGTCCCTCAGATATGTATTCACTGCAGTTGTGTTATTATAATGCAACAAAATTTACATCACAAGCCACATTAACCTTTCACACACACTGATTCTCATGCACGCACAGACACACACACACTCACTGTCATTGAGATTTGGTGGCTGCTTTTGGGGTTCAGTATGTTGCCCAATTTAATTTCAGTTCATCTTCTGGCAGAATTGAGAGGAAAAAAAACAGTCACATGCATCTATGTTACTCTGTGAAATCTTGCTCTGTGTTATTGCTTTATGTTCTTCTTCTTCCCTTTGTCAAAAAAAAGGATAAAGCTTGCATTTTTCTTATTGCCTGCAAGTCTCGTGACAAACCAACCATGTGGCAGTCCATATCTAAATACATTCTGACTTCCTTGTCCTGTCTGTGGTACTCTGTGACACGTCCGTTTGTTTCTGCTGAAAATCTGATGCTTTTCTTTTTAAGAAGGTTAAATAATATAATAAACCAACTGCTCCCTGTTTTTCAACAGGTATTACTTAAAGCAGGGGTAATAAACTGGGACACAGTCAGATTAATAGGAGATATACACAACAGCTACTTTATTATGTACATCTGTGTTAGCAATGGTGCCGGTGTACTGGACTGCATGACACAAGTGTTCCTAATATTTTGCACATTTATGTTGTATTGAATTGCATTGGGTTTGACATGCTAAACAAACAGTACTTAGTTACTTGGATACAGTCATTGTTGGTTTTTGTCTTTTCATAGAACTCACTGAGAATAACATCAGCGCTGAATGACACCAGACATCATCTTAATCCTGTAACCCTTGTTTTTGTAGCTACAATTTACAGATGTCAGTCACTAAGTTACTGTTTTGAAAAGAGGATAGGTATAAGGAAACACTTGGGATGTGTGTGTGTGTGAGAGAGAGAGAGAGAGAGGGCAAGAAAGAGAGAGAGAGCTAAATGACATCTTAAATTTAAAAATATACGAAACAGGGCAGGGCACATGTGGCTGCCCAGTATATATTACGGCAATATAACAATATGCCACAATCTGACACCTGAACATACACAGACATGTGCATATAATGTATAATTATTTCGTAAGCATGAACCATCCGAATCTCTACATGCAGAATTCTGCAGATGCATTTGTTCAACACCAACAAATGCCTGTCGAACATTATTGGGTAGATACCTGCTGATAATTAACATTCAAAAGAGAACACTCAAAATTTTTTAATCACCTTAAATCCATCCCCCAGGACACCCTCCATTCCAAAGCCCTCCAAACCTAAGAGATGCGCCCAGAAAAGAGTCTTCTGTCAGTTGGTCCTGAGACCCCCCTCTCAGTCTTAAAACAACACTGCTTTTCAAACACCAATCAGAGTAAACCAAATAATAGCACAATGCAAAGAAACCTGTCTGAAACACTAAAAAGGAAAAAAAAGAAAAGAAAGCCAAAGCAGATTAGAATGTTACGTGGCCCTAAACAGAGATTATGAATTGGCACAATATCTCTAAACTGTCAGATAGAAAGCAGAGACAGATAATATCCAAGTATAGGCTCTGTGACCACAAACTTGCAATCAAACAAGGAAGACACAAAAAAGTCATGGCAACAGAAAGAAAACAGAATGTTATCACTGTTGGACAGGTGAGGTTGAAACAGAGTTGCATTTCCTTCTAAAATGTAAATCATTCCGTGAAGTACGGAAGACTTCAGTTCTGTAATTCCAAATTTCAGTGAGCTAAACGGCATCTCAAAATTACCTGGACAGGACCTGGACTTGGACACACATACATATGTGCATATAATATATAATTATTTATTAAGCATATTGAATGAAATTTTATTAATATATGTATAGAATATTTAGTTTTTTTTCTGTTGTGATACTGCTTTACCTCTATGTTTAACCATCATATCTAGGTTTCCGTTTGTATGCCCCTCCCCCTACACAAAGAGTGGAGCAGGCAGCAGTCACTCTGGGAATACACTGGTAACAGAATAAATTTTAGCCAAGAGCCGCTAATACAAACAGTCTCAAACTCAGCACTTACTCCCCCCGCATTCCTTCAACAGCACATCTGCCATGCTTGAAGTGGATTGAATGAATGGTATTCAGGATAGGTAATGAACAGATGGACTGATGGAGATTTTAGTAGTAAAATTAGTAAAATTGTTGATTATATACAGACCTGAAATTTAAATGATAGATAAAATGTGTGTTGAATACATCTTGCTCAGTGTTTTGTGCAAATTTGTTTGCTCTCTCACTCTTTGTTCTTGCTCATGCCCCCAGCCTTCCCCCACTGTTTTGCACTTCTTCCATTTCCCTACTTTCCTGTTTTTCATGTGTAACCAGCCCCAAGCCAACGTTTCTCTCTTCTCTCTGTTCCCTTTTTGCTTGCATGCGTGCCATCATCTTTATTTCTGTTCTGTCTCAGTATCTTCTTCATGGTGCCCCTGTGCTGTCCTCTTGACAGTTTTCTCCATAGCAATAACTCTTTAGTGCATACATATATTAGTTAGCCACTGACACACAGGAAGAACCAATTTTCTCTTCATTGCAGGAGTTGTCCCTAGCAATTTAGTAACAGTGGTCACACTGTCCAGGAAGTCCTAAATCAGAGGTTTGTTTATCTTGTGTTCTGTGTGTCCTCAATTGATTGGAGTCCAGAGAAGGGATAGAGGGTTGGACAGGAAGAGAGCATGGACTTCGGGGGATGGTAACAGATCCTGTAGAGACATTGTCATTGTAAAGAAAGCAAGGGATACGAAAAGGACTAAGAGAGCCAAAGCAAGTGATTGTGATGGATGAGTTTTTAGAGGCTGAAATGGTTTGATCCCATCCCCCTCACTGGGCTGCTTGGTTTAAAAACCAGGTCAGAGGAGAGGCAGCTGACTTGCAGATACAGTGTCTCTCTCTTTTTCTACTATTAGCTTTTTTTTCTTTTTTTCTTTTTTTTTAAACACAACACCTTTCTCCATATTAAGGCTTGGCTGAGGTCAATGCAGCTTGGAGAAAATGAAAAGCTTCCACATGGTTTACTGTATCAGATGCAAGGGCAGCACGTGCTTGTGTTTATGTCTCAGAACTGCAGAAATCCCACAAAGCAACTGCTCTGTGGTTCTTTGTCTGGACTAGTCTGTGTCTCACGTGTCCTCCTCCCTCCCTCCCTTATAGACCCTCCCAGGCTTATAGACCCTCCCAGGCTTCCATCATTGCATAATCATAGTTAACTGTTACCACCAGTTATTTTTTTTTAAACATTCTATATGTTTGTAAAGGCCCTCTGTAGGGGTCATTGCTTATGTTCAGAACATTTTGTCTCCTTTGGAATAATAAAAGTATGTAAATGAGCTGTGCCACTTTGCACTCCCCCTCTTGTGACTGCACAACAGAGGACCTACCTCACACATGTAATTTGCTGCCCCTACCTATAGCCCTGCCCCGAGCAAAATGAAGCTTGAAGCTGATTGGTGTTGCCTCTGTGTTTACAATGGAAGCCCAGCCCCCCTTTTTTTCCACCCACTGGCTCTGCCCCATGATCAACCAAGCTAAATTTAAGTTCCCAAACCTGCCTCCATATGGGAGTAAACAAAGGACTCGAGGCTGTAGAAGTTGTCCTGCTTTATTTTCTTCATTTTTAAACAAGCAGTAGCCTGTTGGAGTTATCATGACAGTCGACTCCCCTGAAGATTTCTTCCAAATGCGGAAGCAGCAGCAGCAGCAGCCTCAAACACATTGGCTAACTGCACTACTTTCTCCATTCTTCCCCTTCAGGCAGCCACAGCCCACCCCAGGACAGACCCCTATGGTGTCCCCACGGGCCGAAACCACCCCTATCCCAGTTCCTACACAGGTCCGCAACTACCAGCGCATCAAGCAGAACCTGTCCACCAGCCCGAGCACCACCCTCTACAGCTCCCCCAGGTAAGTACTCTGATGGGATTGCTCAATTCACTTTGCATAACTTATTGATTGGTAATTAAACAACTGGAATGGAATGTTTAGCTCACCACAACTAAATATTCAAGGTGTGTTATGAAAACCTGGGCTTTTATTTCATCAGCCATTAGGCGTCACTGAAATTACGTCAGCCAAGTGCCTGCTTGAGTTTATGGCCTCCCAGCTTGATGCTGGGGGGTTTGTTGACAGTTTCATGTGAACCGGGGGAGGAAAAGACAAGAAATGGCACCCTGATTCACAGGGAGATTAGATCCATTGTTCCTATTTACAGCCTGCTGTCTTGAAAGGAGAGTACCACAGGTACTGCAGGCTTTAATCAGCTGTATTATATTGCTAGTGGGTTTGTTGTGTATATTAGGGCTGGCTTCTCTGTGGGATTGTGCTTACCTGGTGGTTTACTTATTGTGTAGTAAACGCACATAGAACAATATTGCTGTACCACCAAAAGACATTCTCCACAGTTGTCACGGATATTGGATGATTTGGGGTATCTTAGGGATCACATGAAGTATCAACAAATTCAACTGCAATTACTTGCAAAAATTTTGGAATTCATTTCAGATGATGAGGTTGATGATAGTGATATTAATGATTAACTTATTTAGATGGGCAACTGAGCAGACTGCACAGCAAATACTTCCACCCTCCCATGGTTTGTATCTGACTTAGACCTGTGTACTTTCAGCTGTAATGAGTTGTCTCAGCAACCAAACAAATATTTACGAACTGCCAAACCAAGTTGAAATGAGCCAAAGGGAGACTAATGAAATAGAGAGTGTAGTTGATGAAGCCAAGAATTTTATTATTTTATTATTACTGAGCTCTACAAACTTAAATAATATTACTACGTGCCTACTTTGTATACTTCATTTTAAGATTCATGCTTGTGTTTTTTAGGTCTGGCACAGTGAGGCGCTCTAACACCAGTCCAATGGGGTTTCCCAAGGTGGGCTCAGGGTCTCCAAGCTCCGCAGACGTCCCTCAGACGGTGGGCCGCCGCCTCTCCACTGGCAGCTCCCGGCCCTACTCCCCTTCACCTCTTGGTAAGGATCCATGTGCACATTTCTCTAAGCACATGAGACTTTTAATGACACATTCCAGACATGAAGTGGACATTCCCAGAGGCTCTCAACAAAACAAAACTGTTTTTGTTTGCAGTGGGCACCATCCCTGAGCAGCTGGGTCACTGCTGCTGTCACCTGCAGAACCAGGAGCCTCGCAGCCGCAGCTCCTCAGGAGGTCAGTTCTCAGGTTGAACCACCTGTTCACCCGGTTATCACACTTCTAACTATGTCAGCTTGTTCACTTAGATAAGATTCAACTTAAAAGGTGCTCTGGGGAATGTGGGTATAGTATCAACATAATACAAGGTTACGTTTTATAGACCAAAAGCAGAGTCACTGAACACTGAAATGGTGAAAATTTAGAGTATATGACCTATTCCACCAAGCACAATGAAAAGATAATGTACACAATGATGTACTTTTCATCTAAAAGAAGCAGAATTAGCAACAACTGCTGTTCTGAGTTCTGATTCTCTTGCCAGTGTGGTAACTTTATTTTGACAAAGTGCATGAGTCACCATGACTTCAGGCCATTTTCAAAGTCTCTGACGCTGCTGTTATATTAACGCGGCAGACGTCTTGCACCTTGTTCACTGTTTGTGTCAAGAGGTTTGTTGTCATGGTGACCAAGAGGGCAGCTTATAGTGCACTGTCCTAAATGATGAGTCAGCCAGCCAGTCAGACAGCAGTACTTTGTCCCCTATGTCGAGAGTCACACAAATAAGCAGATTTTATGAACAGCACAGAGAGTCTGTGGAAAGTTGTAGGGAAAATTGTACAGTCAGTACTAAGCCAATTTATTTTATGGATGACTGTTAACTTGCATTGATTCAAATCTAGTGTGTCCAACTTCTTTAGGCTCCCCCATCCCATCCTCTCAGCTCCTGGGGGCTCGGCTTCAGAGCGCCCCTACTCTCACCGAGGTCTACCAGACGAGGCAGAAGCTCCACAAGCAGCTGTCAGATCCTGTGCAGCCTTCCTCCTCCTGCAGTCACTCCCCACAGCTTGGCCGTCCTGGCAACCTCGGCTCTTCCCCTACCAAGCTGCTGGGCTCCTCCCCTCGCACATCTGACTGGCTTCAGAAGTCCCCGCTGCCCACAATCATTGGTTCCCCAACTAAGGTGAGTGCACTTGTGTCAAGAAGTGTGCAGGTGGTTAACACCAAATATACAAAAATATTATTTGTTAAAGTTTGCCTGATTCAATTCTTTCTTTTCAGACCATTTCGGCACCGTTCAAGATCCCCAAAACACAAGCCTCCTGTAACTTGATGGCGTTGGCAGACAGCCCCCAGCCCACCAGGACACTGGTAGATGCTCGGGATATCTGTGGCCACCACAGCAGCCCATACCTCGTTGGACGGCCAGCTGCCCCCGAGGCCAGCAGAACCTTTGGCAGGTATGTTGGCAACCAACTCAGCTTCCAGTGTAACTGTTAAACCGATAAATCCACATTTGGTCAGCTCGAGTACAGACATTATAGACCTCTACCTACAACATGGACCGTGGTATTCTGATGTGTGTTAAATGAACAGCTGATCAGTAGTGTACTTGTACTGATAACCTTTAACCAGACTCAATTAAATGTGACACTTTGGACTGAATATGAGTTCCTGAAAATGTGATTGATGTCCTTTTTACGTTCTTTGAACAAGCTGGTACATCTGCCACTTCATCATTGTTAACTTTAAACATTATAAGAGTGATTTCACTCTGAAAGAGTAATGTTGTGTAGCAATTTGATTGTTTATTGTTTATTGCTCGTCTTCACAATGTGACGTCAGTTTATCTGCTGTTTGACGGTTTGCTGATGTTATCTGTGGTTTCCTTGCAGGTCTGTGAGTACAGGTCGTCTGTCTGACCATCCAATCAGAATCACTCTGGGTGGACAGCCCTATCAGGGCAGCAATGACAGCCTGAATACTGAGCGACCCATGGACACAGGTATGAGTACAAAACAAATACTCTGCAAATACTCTGGACAGTTTGCATGGAATTACTGTCTTAATTTAAACTATAAGAACATTATTTATATATGGTCTAAATTGTACTCCACAGTGTTCACTGTATGACAGAAATAATGAGTACATTTTCTCCTCCTTCCCAAAGCCCCTGCAGGTCCGAGTGGGCTGGCTCAGGGTGGGTCAGTGAGTCCCCGTACAGTCCTTTTCACTGTGGGTTCACCACCCAAAAGCAGCACTCCTCCTACCTGCAGCCACCTGGGCACCCGATCACGCACTACTTCAGGTGAGGAACCCCCCAACCTGAGCTGAGCTTGTGTCCTTCTCCTGTTTGGAGGAAAGCTTAAAATATTTGTCATTTGTATTAATGTCATGTTTTCCCCTCCCTGTCTTTCTCTCAGTGGGCTCCAACAGTTCAGCCG